>JANHZU010001293.1:153055-164935 GCA_032468055.1 Acrochordus granulatus
AAGATTTTCTTATTTACACATTTGATCCAAAAATTAAATTGGACCTTCAGTGATATAATTTTGTCTCTCACTGTGAGTGTCGTTGTATCTTTCCAATGCAAAGATGTAGTAACTTCATTAAATTTCCTGAATATGTCAGCAAGCTAAGCACATCACATGAGCCACTTTTTGTTGAGTAAAAATTCAGCGCATTTGCTAGGCACAGAAAGGTCCTCTCCTATGAAGAAAACTAGAAGCTTGTTGCACAGCTGAAAAAGCTTAGCCAGGACTTTGCCTCTTGAAAGCCACCTAACTTCTATGTGAATTAGAAGTGATTGATGTTGATTTCCCATTTCTTCGCAAGGCTTTGCAAAAAGTCTTGATTGGAGTAGGAGAGACCTTATATAATTGACCATTTTTACAGCTTGATTAAGAACATCCTTTAAGTCAGATGGAATGTTCTTTGCCACAAGGGCTTGCCAATGCAAGATGCAGTGACTACTGGTGCAATTTGGTGCTACATTTTTTGTTCCTGATACGGTCCCTTTGAATTTTCCTACCATTGCTGCAGCCTCATCACTGCATGCATTAACACACTTAAACCAATCAAGATCATCTTTATGCATGTAATAATTGATGATTTTAAAAATTCTTCCCTGGTTGCATTAGTCTCCAAAGGTGTGCATAAAAACAATGTTCTTCAGTAGATTCTTTGAATGAATACCTCACAAAAACAAGCAATATCACAACTCCAGCAACATCTATATGCTCAAACAATTGCATTGAAAATGCTTTATAATTTTTTAGTCTCTGAATTAATTTATCTTCAGTATAGTCTGACATTTTATGAATATGGTTGGACAAAGTGTTGTTAGAACACTGGACCGCTGAAACTTGCCACCATGTCTCCAAGCACACAACTATTTCTTTCATACATGATTTGATGAGATCCTCTGCAATTGTATGTAGTTTCCTAGCACGGGCAATCATGTGACTTAAGAGAAACAATGCTTCAGTTGTGTTTTCATTATCGGTCTTTGCATATTTCTGTAAGCAAGTCAAAGCAGAATCTTGGGCTTCCTTGTGGTTTTTGAAAAAAAATGTCCTGATGTCCTTTCCCTTTAGGTGTGGGTAGTTTGTTCCCAGGTGTTGTTTTAGTTTAGCGAATGCCAAGGAACTGTTAAGGAGGATTTTGTTGCAAATGACTTATAACTTGTCTGGGTGTTCTGCACTTCCATTAGGAATAAATTGTAAAGATAGATAAGATTAATTGTATTTCCTTTTTTCAAAGATTTTAAACTTTTATGTTTCATCCTGTCACTATTTATGTTTGCTTCTTAAACATCAGTATGAGAGTCATCTTCCATTGCAGTTGTGCCCTAAAATGAATGAAATAATAAAGCAGAGAGTTCAGTCTCCAGGCTGACTCAATTTGTGCACAGAAAAAACTAATTCGAATATCCTTGTATTTTTACTTACCAAACTGCAATGAAGATCATCTTCTTGAATCTCATCAGGTCTAGATGGCAGTGTGTCAGTAGAGCTAGAACTAGAAGGTGCACATGCTATATTTTTGGCATCTGAAAGCCCATCCATTTTGAGCCAGTTATCCATGGCGTTAGTAGCTTCCTACTAGTAAACATAGTAAAGTGTTAGAAAACAATGTAAAGTCAGATGATCCATTCCATGCCCCCCAAAATATTCATATAAAAATAATTTTCAATGGAATTTTATGTAGAAATTATTGTCCCTAATATCTGAAACAAGTAATCATGATTAATACACAATATAAAATAAAAATAAAACAAGTTAACCAGCACTTTAACTTTTGCTAGAAGATTTTGAGGCAGGGGTCCCTAAGGGCCCAATCCAAGATGAGCAGAGAATAATGACTGTGGTTCAATTTGGGTGATGGTTCTTGATGGTCCCTTGGTTTATGGAAGAGAGTTTCCACCTGACCTTGAGTTCTATCCTCTCTTGTTGTGTACAGTTCTTAGGAGGTTCATCTGGCCTATCCTGGGAAGGGTGGCTGCTTTAGGGTTAATTTTATTGCTACAGATCCACTCTGAGGCAGGTTCTGGCCATCAGCTGCTGCTTGGCCAGCTGCTGTCTAGGCAGCCCTGTCGGACTGGGAGGATCCGCTGCTGCCACTTGAGGACGAAATGGCTTTTTTCCTTTTTCCCTTGGAAATGCCTTTACAGGGATCTTTCCCGGGTGGTTTGGAAATGTTTCTTATCATAACCTGCCTCCTTGATATAAGAGGGGAGAAGAGATGGGCAGGAGGGGGACGGGCTGGATGGTGCTGTGTGAGGAGGGGTGCGTGTGTGTGAGAGAGAGAGTGACAGGGAATACGGAGGGTCAATATTCGTACACTTTGAGAAGAGTCCTGGCTAGAGTGAGGGAGATGAGAAGGAGAGGAGTGGGAGGTTATTGCCTGGAAGGAGAATCTGGAATCTGAATCTTGAGAGTTCTTTCTCTTGAACGACTTTCACTTAATTTATGTTTTTTACACAGTGAGAGAGAAGAACCATCAGCTCTGTTGTGAGATTTCCTGCGCGAGCTCATCATGTGGTGGTCATCTTGCAAGTTTTTGCTTGTTAAACGAATTAAATTTTATTAAAAAAAATTTCTTGTCTTGTGGAACACTCATTAACTGTGGTACTCGCAATACAAGGTTCCACTGTACATGGATTCTGCTATCGGCCAAAATTATACCGATTTAATGCATTTGTTTAATCAAAATTTATTCTAGACCATTTGTATGCTAATTTAAATATGTCTTCCAATTTCCTATATAACATCTAGTTTTTAAGTTGATCTGAACTGAATGGTGTAGCAATATGCTATCATTTATAAGACAAAATCATTTTCTGGATGTTACTAGAAAAGCCAAGAGCGTTGTAGCATGTGCGCAAAGAACTTTCTCAAAACTCTCATATGCTTTCCTTGGAGAGGGTGTGCAGGTCCAAGATGCTGGGCTGTGATAAAATGACCTCCATTGGTGAGCAGGTATTTAGATATAACCTGTGCTCCCCCTACCTTTGCATTAGAGTTCTAGAAACCAAATGATGTGATGTGTTTCCTTGTTTGCTACTTGGACACTAAATGGCAAATAGTTGGCCTCATGTGGTTTTTATTTTAAAATCCACTTTAAATTTGATTTCTGAGATTTTTTTGCAGGATCCCATGATGATTTTGCAAAACCCTAGAGTTCCACAGAAGACAGATTGGGAACAACTGATCTATAACCTATCAGTTGTGTTGATAGAAATTGCATTGATAGTGAGACGAAACTTGCACTAGCTTTCCTTTATGAAGGATTGTTTAAATGGTTGAGCTGTTTTAGCAACCATCTGCAGCTCTATTAAGATTCCTTGATTCCTGTCCTACCCTGGACTTTGAGGAGCTCAGAATTGTTATATACAGTGGTGCTTCACAAGATGAGACTAATATGTTCCAGAAGAACGCTCTTAGCGCGAAATACTCTTAAGGCGAAATGAGGTTTCCCATTGAAAACAATGTAAAGTTGGACAATCTGTTCCACGCCCCCAATATTCACCAAAAAATCATTTTCAATGGAATTTGATGTACAAATGATTGTCCCTAACATCTGAAACAAGTAACCATGATTAACACACAATATAAAGCAGAAATAGAACAAACTAACAGCACTTACAGATCTGCTTTGAGGCTGTTGCTAGGCCGGCTGCTGTCTGGCGCCCCCTGCTGGCTCAGAGGATCCACTACTGCCACTGCTGAGGCAAAACTGCCTTTTCCCTCTGCAATGCCCCTTTCTGGGTGTCATGGGTGGTTTGGAAATGTTTCTTGCCTCCATACTATGTGGGGAGATGCAACGAGAGGGAATTTCTGCTTTATTAAGGACAAGGACAATTTCTGCTTTATTTTGTGTGTGTGTGTGTCTGCGCGCGCCCTTTGAGAATATCCCGGCTGGCACAAGGGAGACGAGAGGAGAGGACGGGGAGGGGACTGTCTGGAAATTGAATCTGGAATCTGAAGTTTCAGGAGTTCCATCTAATGACCGCCTTTCACTTAATTTACAATGTTTACACAGTGAGAGAGGAGAACCATTGGCTCCGTTGTGAGATTTCCCACGTGAGCTCATCGCGCGGTGTCATTGGGATCAGGAACTTCGACCTTCCGTACATTCTGGCAAGGTCAGTCACATGCACAGTAATGGAGTAAGCCACGTGGCAACGTAGGCAGAACGTGCATGCGCTGCCACCTGTATGGCAATGGAGTAAGCCACGTGGCAGGGTCGGCAAAACGCGTGCACACTGCCTCCTGTACAGCAATGGAGTAAGCCACGTGGCATTTCCTGAATGGGAAATACAGAGCGTGCTGATGATGCTCAAGGTATTTGCACGAAGTTTCTCGTCTTGTGAGTTGCGGCTCATCTAGCGGAATAAATTTTGTTAATTTTTTTTCTTGTCTTGTGAGTTTCACGTCTTGTGAATTACTCATCTTATAAGGTACCACTGTAGTAATGTATGGCTGTGAGAGCTGGATCATATGGAAGACTGAGCACCAAAAAATTGATGCCTTTGAACTGTGGTGCTGGAGAAGAGTCTTGAGAGTCCCTTGAACTGCAAAGAGATCAAACCAATCCTACAGGAAATCTACCCTGACTGTTCATTGGAAGGACAGATACTGAAGCTGAAATACTTTGGCCATCAAATGTTAAGAGAGGAACCATTGGAAAAGACCGTGATGCTGGGAAAGATTGAAGGCAAAATCAGAAGGGAACGGCAGATGATGAGATGGTTAGATAGCATTGTAGATGAAATGAGTGTGCTTTTGAGCAGACTCTGGGTGTCAGTGGAGGACAGGGAGGTCTGGCGTGCCATGGTCTATGGGTTCGCGAAGAGTCAGACTTGACAGTGACCGGACAACAAAAGAATAAATGTAATATAATTTTTATGCATAAAGCATTATCAGCAGGTTTGCTTTTTTGAAATTGCTGAAAATCATTATGAAGAAGCAGCTGGTACTCATGCAACTTTAAAGCTTCAAGAAGTTTTACTTTCTTTCCCCTTTTCAGCTGTTGTGCCCCAAACCTGGCTCACCTAAAGCAATCAAATAATCTGAAGATGTAATATAATTTTATTATGCCTACAAACACTAAGCTCCCAGCAACGCATTGGCAGCTTTTTGAGTAGCCCTGAGCAAAGGCAGAAATTGAGTTTATATAACCGTAGTTTACCACATTTTCAAAGACAAAATAAAGGCAGACATAGTGTAAATTATAGCATGATGTTTACCGATAACATTGGTGTGACCTTATTATTTATCCCTTCCTACTAAGTTGGCATGCTAGCCACACTATCTCTGAGGTATAGTCAGTGAAAAGAAACAATTTGGTTTACTAGGCCACAGGTTCCTGATTGATTCTTCCTCCTGTTGCCATTCAGGGTCAATGTTTTCACAAGGGCACTTTAATAGTTCACATGTAACTGGGAGGGGGCATCTCACTGGTAGTGACTGCAGAGCACATATGTATGGAGAGTGGGTAACTTTTATCACTACAAATCTCCTTTCCAAGCATCACTCCAGAGCTAAATTTTGACTTCCATAATTTTACCAAATAACTTACACACACTAAAGCATTGGAAACCTGAAAGCTAAAGTTTGAAGCATGTGAATTCATTGCCACTCTTTGGGATACTTTTATGTGAAAAAGGTAAAAGTGGGTTTAAAAAGTAGGAATTTAAAATGTGCCATCTACACTGTTAAATGACTACCACAAAAAATATTTGGCTTAGGAGAATTATTCACGACAAGACTACTCTGAATATAATACCACTCCCCAAAGGAAAAGTGAAACAATGTTATTTTATTTATTTATTAAATTTATATGCTGCCGAAATCCAAAGACTCTCAGCGGCTAACAGTAAAAAACAACAACAACAATATATTAAAAACAATTAAAACAAAATAAAAAACCCAGCAGACTAGTGAGATGATCTAAAAGGATTTCAAATATAAAAAGGGGGGGTGAGGATGGCTGAGGATCCATCAGCCACCTCCACGCTAATAATGAGCCCCCCCGCCCGGAGCCCCAGGCCATCCCGCAGAGCCAGGTCTTAAGGCCCTTCCGGAAGGCCATCGGGGAGGGGGCATCCCTCAGCTCGAGGGGCGAGATGGTCCACAGGGCAGGAGCCACAGCAGAGAAGGCTCTTCTCCTGGACCCCACCAGCCGAAATTCCTACACAAAATGTTATACATTCTGCGGTTTTAATTTGACTCATTTTAGAAATAAATTGTTTAGGAAATTGGTCTTTTAAAAATACAGTGCCTGTTTTTCATTGTTCCAGGTGAGAAAGCCCATTTACCTATAGAAAATGACAATACCCTAATTCTAAGTGAAAGTTGGCTTTTTCGTTAGCAAAATATAGGATTACAAAAGTGTTAAATTACAGAGAGGGACATTTTCAGACATGACATTATTCAAATTGTCCCTTTATTTATGACATCTTAAAACTAATGTGACATTATTTTCTCCTCTAATGTACGCAGATTTATCTTTTCATAAGAATAAAAATAGGGAACTCGAGTAATTCTGATTCTGCACATTTTACAGGTCTCTTTTCTAATAGCATTATGATTATTTTTCAATATTTCCATTAATAGAATATCTTCAATTTACAATATGAAGAAAAGCAGGATAAAAACAGTGCAATTACCTTGGCATATGTTACATAATATTCTTAGAAATGTAACTTTGTCCATGAAGAGGAAAGAAACTTAATTCAAGGTAGCAAACCAACAACATATAGTGGAACCTTGAATTGAGAGGATAATTCATTCTGGAAGAATGCTCTTAATCCAAAACGCTCTTCAACCAAAGCGAAGTTTCCCATAGGAAACAATGTAAAGTCGGATTATCCGTTCCACGCCCCCCCAAAATATTCATAAAAAAATCATTTTCAATGGTGTTTTATTGTCCCTAATATCTGAAACAAGTAACAATGATTAATACACAATATGAAGTGGAAATAGAACAAATTATCCAGTGCTTTAACTTTTGCGAGAAGGTTTTGAGACGGGGGTCCCCAAGGGCCCGATCCCAGCTGGGCAGAGAATATCGACTGTGGTTCAATTTGGGTGATGGTTCTTGATGGTCCCTCGGTTTATGGAAGAGGGTTTCCACCTAGCTTTGAGTTTTGTTCTCTCTTGTTTCTGTACAGTTCTTAGGAGGTTCATCTGGCCTTTCCCGGCGAGGCTGGCTGCGTTAGGGTTAATTTTATCACTATGGTTCTGCTCTGAGGAAGATTCTGGCCATCGGCTGTTGCTCGGCCAGCTGCTGTCTGGGTGGCCCCTATTGGATCGGGAGGATCCGCTGCCACCACTTGAGGGTAAAACGGCCTTTTCCTCCCCCGGCAACGTCTTTCCTGGGGGTCTTTCCCATGTGGTGTGGAAACGTTTCTTGTCATAGCCTGCCTCCATGCTATGAGAGGGGAGAAGAGATGGGCGGGAGGGGGATGGTCTCACAGCTGTGTGAGGAGGGCTGTGTTTGTTTGAGTGTGTATGTAAATGAGTGACAGGGAAGACGGAGGGTCAATCTTCATACACTTGGCTGGCGTGAGGAGAGGAGAGGGAGAGGAGGGTTATTGCTTGGAAGGAGAATATGGAATCTGAGTCTTGGGAGTTCTTTCTCTTGAATGGCTTTCACTTAATTTACACTTTACGCAGCGAGAGAGAACCACCATCGGCTCCTTTGTGAGATTTCCTGTGCAAGGTGATCGCGTGGTGCTCATCTTGCAAGTTTTTGCTCGTTAACCGAATTAAATTTTATTAAAACATTTTGCTCATCTTGTGGAACACTTGTGAGCCATGTTACTCGCAATCCAAGGTTCCACTGTAAAGTCTGTGCACTCTAAATTTCTAGCTGATATTAAATCAGCTTAATAAGGTGATCTTGTTCTTATCTTTGACTGTACTCATTTTTAGTATGTATACCTTATCAGAGTTGGACTGAATATAGGAAATAACAAATATTTTTTCTTTTTTCTAGTGACCAAAAAATTGAGAAAGCATGATTCTCTGTTTCATGAAATTCTGCTGATTTTTAAAATACCGTGACTGTACCGGTTAACATAAATATAAAAGTAGCAAAGAAAAATAGGCTTATAGATTTAAAATTTGGAAAATCTTTTGGTATTATTGCTCATCTACAGAACTGGACAGATTAGGCTGGACTAAATATAATATTTACTCTGGACTAAATACAATATGACACCTTCCTTTGATGATAGATGAAAAATACAATTTCCATAATTCTGACAACTCTTTGTTAGGAGATTATAATTTCTTCATGTCCGTGATATGTTTTTTCTTACTATTTTGAGAACTGTGAAGTGATTGTCTTCAGACAATACTTGTAGACATGAATGGGAATGATCTGTCAGATTTTCACTATTGAAATTTAAATAAAATCTACAGAGGAATGGTATATGTGGAAGGTTGATTTTCTTTAATATCAGAAACGGTACTTTTGGATTTGGATAGAATGAAAGCTAGTTTAGGATAAAAGTGATCCCCAAGACAATTAGATGGCATCCTGCTAGATTGAAGAGTCTTTTTATAATCCAGTAGTTCAGCAGCAGTTAATGTAAAGAGAACATGTAAGCATGTATGTGCTTTCATCACAGCAAAGAAAGCTGTACATGTGTGCAGGATAATGGATTTAATTCTGTCAGAGCTAGGCTTCCAAGAAATCACCTTTTACAATTCAGTATTGTGTTCAGAAATCCAGAAATTTCTGTAATAAAATTTCATAATACAGAACTTGTTGAGTCAACAATGGACACATCTTCTCTAGGTCATCGGTCTAGTGACTTCTAGATATCTCGGTTTATATGTCCTGCCATCTCTACCAAGCATGGATTTTCTGATCTCTGTATAATTATCCTCCCCCCATTCAAACCATGTTTTGAATATATACACAAAGCAAATAACAGGATCCTGTCGTTTGTTTAGAAAAATTCAGAAAAAAAGATAGTTATATTCTGGTGTGTGTGTATTGCTTCTTTTGCAGTCCTAACTCAGGATTATAACTAATATCTCCTTGATTTTAGTTTATCTTTAAATAGTGTTTCGATGTACAGTATGTTTCTAGAAAAAACCAGGTAGAATCATACCTTTAAGACAGTTTATCGCTTTTACTAGCTGTGCTAATACATGCTACATACCTTGAATGGTTTGCTTTTAATAGTTTGGAAATAAAGCTAGATTTAAATTTAATGAACACTTCAGTCAAAAAGAGCCAAGGGACTTAGGATTCAAGCTACACGATAAGCATTCCTGTCTTTTTGTGCAGATGTTGCCTCACAAGTTGTAAGTCCACTAGAGGGCACTGTTGTCATGCTGTCAGCCATCAAGCAGCTCTGGTTTAGTGGAGCAGGAAAGGCCATCACTGTTTAGTCTGCTCTCGAAGGGTCTCGGCATGACCAACATGGACCCCATGGACTTCCTGGAACATGTGTTAGCAATTTAGGAGCAGACATTTATTTCTTTGTTTTACTGCCTGGCTCTTGGAAAATGTGTTGGTGCTGGGTTATGGGCTGTCTGGATCATGTCAGAGGCCATGGGGATCAAGTTCATGTGACAGGGCAAGCAAAGGGATGGAGGAGGTGAGGAAGCTGCCCCTCCCCAGGAGCAACAAATCGTTGCCTGTCTGTGGACTGCAGCCAAAAGACAGGCTGTTTGGAGTTCTTGGGACAGCTGAAAAAACACAGCATAATTTTACCAATTCCCTCTTTTGCTGGACTGTTGCATTAAGCTAATAAAGTTTTTATTTTTTTTAAAGGTGGTGGTAGTGGGGAAACTAGCTCAATGATAATTTATCTTTCCTACTTCAAATTCCAAATTTAGCTCCATCCAGAAGAGGAGACCTTGAAATCCTGGGCTACTGTATGTTGGAGTGGATATGCGGAAGTCTACCCTGGGAGCGAAATGTGAAGCACCCTGATGATGTGCAGGCTGCAAAAACAAAGTAAAAAAGTGTTATTTATTTAATTATATGTTCTGTCTTAGCTCTATAAATCAAGACAGGTTAAAAGGATGAAATATATGTTGCGAAAATGTGTGTGTAAGGAATATCTTTGGAATGAATCGGTTCCCCCCCAAAAAAACCTTCCAGCAAATAAAGGAGAATAGCAAAACTTAGATATAGATGTATGGAATAAATACATTTTTGGATGGAAAGTAATGGCCCCTAAATTACATTTCTGAGAAGTTTACAAGAAGACAATCCACAATAATATATGCTTATTGCTCTTATTTTAATTTCAATATTTGATCTAATTCTGTAAAAGCCATGGAATGTAAGCTCTTTATTGCTGAGGAACTTGGGTTGCTTCCCTCTCCTCTTTTGTACTGTCTGTGCTAAAGGATAGCACCTAGCAACTCTAATGAAGTAAAGAGTAGAATGGTGCTAAGCTGCCAAGAGGTTCAGAGATGAGACCTGTTTTTCTTGGGGAAAAAGCACAAGATTTCTTCAATTGTTGCTCCATCAAAAAGAGCATGTGGGCCAGATTGTGGCCAGATAATAACAGTAATGCATTCCAAATTATTGAGATGGACAAAGAGGGAACACTTGTGTGGTTGTGCTTGTGTTAGGTTCCAGAATTAATCCCCAACTTCCCTTAAACAATCAGAGTCTAGAGAACTCTAAGAAGCCTCATAGAGTTGACATTCAATCTAATTTGCTGTATATATTCACCCACATTTGGATCCCATTTATTCTCCAAGGAATATATTCTTCTGAAACTTTTACAATTTATCCTCCAAGTTTAGGGGCTTACATGCTGTCACAACAATATTGTAAGATAGCTAGTTCTGAGCACCCCATCACTTAGGTCTATCCAACCTAATTCCAGTCCATTGTCTGCTACACTACAGTGCATATCTCTTAAACAGATGAAACCAGGCTATACAGCAGTGGCATGGACTTCAACCCAGCTATCAGTGCTGGCTGGAGAAGTCTGGGAGGTGAAGTTGACATAGCTTAAAGTTGCCAAGGTTGAGAAATACTGCTATAAATGTTGCTTTCCCTGGCATTTTGGTTACTCACAGCCAAATGTTTTTAGTCCTGTGTTGCATGCAACACAGGAGACAGAACTTTGAAGCAAAGAGAGGTCTCTCTGTACTTTATGATGCATGCTTTTATTTGCTGCTATTTTATTATCAGACTAAGGATGTTACTTTAAAGTAGTATCTTAATACTTAAAGTACAGTGGAACCTCAGATTGAGAGCAGCTCGGCGCACGAGATTTTCGCAAGATGAGCAAAAATTTTTTAATAACATTTATTTTGGTTGATGAGTGGCAACTCGTAAGACAAGCACTGCGCCATGAGCTCACGTGAGAAATCTCTCAATGGAGCTGACGGTTCTCCTCTCTTGCTGAGTAAGCAGTGTAATTTAAGTGAAAGGCATTCAAGAAAAGGAACTCCCAAGACTTCAGACTCTGGATTTGCCCTCCAGGCAGTTCCCTCCCCCTCCTCTCCTCCCTCTCATCTCCCTCACACCAGCCGGGACTGTTCTCAAAATGCGTGCGTGCACACACGGACACAAAAACACAAACCCTTGTTGCCCGCACCATCCAGCCTGTCGCCTGCTGCCCATCTCTTCTCCCCTCATATCAGGAAGGGGAAGGTAAGACAAGAAACATTTCCAAACCACCCGGGAAAGACCCCCAGAAAGATGTTACTGAGGGAAAAGGGAAAAGGCCATCTTGCCTTGAGTGGTGGCGGCAGCGGATCCTCCGATCCAACAGGGGGCGCCATACGGCAGATGGCCTAGCAGCAGCCGAGGCCAGAACCTGCCTCGAAGCAGATCCATAAGTGCTGGTTAGTTTGTTCTATTTCTGCTTTATATTGTGT
>JANHZU010001293.1:165035-177724 GCA_032468055.1 Acrochordus granulatus
TGTCTCCATCTTTAGCTTGACTGGAACCCATATTTGCATGTGGCATTGGCTGATTACTGAATAACAAAAGAGGATGTTGATATGTTACTGTAAATTTTATTTTTAATGTCTTAGTTTTTAATGTTAGTTTCATTGTTATCATTTTTCCAATGATTTTTAAAAAGCATTTTCAGAAAGGCATTCATAAATGTGAAAAATAAATCAAAACTCCCTCCCTGAAAGCATGTAATTAGCCTCAGCAAAATGCAGAGTGAATGGGGCCTCTTTCTCAACATGGTGGGACTTCAGTAAGTAAGTCCCATTCAGCTGGTTCCTTGGATCATAGAACACCAGCAGCAAACTTTTAAATAGGGCAAGTCACAACAGAGGTACACAATAGGGATGGCTTGCTCTGAAGAGATCAATCTGCACATTCAGTTTGGCACTGGCTCTCTGCAGAGAGAGAGAGAGAGGGAAGTTAGCCTGCAGGCTGCAGATAATACAGATTGCATCTGTAAATGTTGATTTTGTACAGTATTGTTAATATTTTCCCTTTAGAACTTTTGATTGCTACAATTCCCCATAACCTGCCTCTTATGCAATTCAGTATTCAGTCAATGTAATCCTTAAAAATTGTTTATTAATTCTATACTCAAAAGTTAACCCTGTGAAAGGATTGGTACATCTTCTTCTCAATTGTCCCTTTATTATATACACAGACATATGCACTCTGCAAGATTCTTGATTTTATACTAAAAAAATGTTTTTAATTCTTACCTTGACCAATGATGCTAGTATGGATTGAAGGACAATGAATTGAATGTCCAGATTTGGTTACTTTCATGCCCAGTTAAAAACATAAGATGATTTTGAGTTCTCCACTGACCTGTGTTATCTGGTTAATGATCACAGTTGTTGTGAGGCAACTTTATATAAATTAACTAGCCTAAAGTACAGAAAATATTTTGTAAATAACTGTTTTCATTGCATGTCTCTGTGGCCCCTTTCAATGCTTATATGCAAGATCTTCATATTTAGAAGGGGATAACTTTTCATGTCAGATAATATGCAGTGTTCAGCAAAATGACTATATTGGGTGCTTGATGACACCAATTAATTGTATTTGGGGCAAAAGAAATGACAAAGACATCTGTTGGAGAATTTGTGTAGATAAAAGTTGTCTGGTGTTAAGCCAGCTTTTTGCCTACAGATGGTTTTGGATTCTAGCACGCATTAGTCTTTCTGGAATGAAGGGAATTATTGTTTAAAACAACAGGAGCACACTGGATTTGGGAAGGCTGGTGCAGGCAAGCCAGTCTATTTAATTTAAATTATTAATACTGCAGATAGTCCTCGATTAACAGTGGCAATTGGGACCAGAATTGCAATTACTAAGCAACATGGTTTTATAGTATGATATGAGGTGGCTGTACCACTTAGCTACAGTTACTGTTGCTAAGCAAGGACTGTGCAGGTTAAGTAAGGTCCTCATATTACAGCAACTTCCAACTTCCTGCCTGCTTTCCCATTTGACTTTGCTTGTGGAAAGCTGACAGGGGACATCAGAAATTGCAATCACATAATTGCAGCTTGCTGTGATGATAAGCCAGACACTTGAGTGTCTGGATCACAGTCAGGTGACGGCAGGAAAGCTGTGAGGGCTGGACCTCAGGACCAATTATTAAGAACCATTTCTTCAGCACTGCCACAAGTTCCAATAGTCACTGAATGAGTAGTTGTTAAACAAGGATCACCTGTAATTGGAAAGAATACTCCTCATATTCTGGGACAACATAGATCACTGAATGGGGGCTATGCAGTACTCAGATTTTTAAAATATTTAATAAGAACAAGCTGAATGTCTAATCTGTTTCACTGCAACCAGAGAACATTCTGCAACATTTCTGGAGGCTTGTAAACCTGGATGACTGAAGATTCTTTCTGCATCATTCTGCAACATTTTTTTTTAATCAGCTTGAAATAAAGTCTTTATCCCTTACACTTTCACCCATGCTTTTAAATACAACTTGGTAGACCTGTTTAGATGATATACTTGTGAGTGAAAAGATGGAAAAAGTAGCATGCTGTACAAACCACTTTATCTAAACCAATCACCAGTCAGCTAATTTAGAAGATTTTGAACCCTTGATAGTTAATGCTAGGTGTTATAATGCCAGGTGTTATATGACTTCACTTTCCATGTTCTTGGGAAATTCACAGTCTTCCATGTACTTGTGAATTCATGGTCTACATGGTGACTATGAGCTTATCCTAGGCAATCTCTGGCCCAGTACGTGTAAGCAGGCACAGTTTAGACTTTCATCTCAGAGCAGATGGATGGTGATCTGAATATAAAGGACAACCATACCAGCCCTTTCCTATGGTTGGATGACTCCTTAATATAGATGAGATTGCCATCTATAACCTCTGTAGAGCATTCAGACCAAATTTAGATGGTCTATCTGAGGTGTTTGTGGATTTGAGTAATTTTCATCAGGCACTTTAGGATTTCTCAGGGATCTTGCAGGCTATTCTGCTATATATAAACAAGGGCTTGACAGGTTTGCCTCCAAGCAGCCCCTCTCTGTTGGCCAACATAGGATGACCCCTCAGTTTTCTAAAGGGGTCTAGAAAATGAAATGACTGAAGAGATGCATAGAGTGCTGGTGGAGAAAGACAGAGGGTGAATCTGACTGAGCACAAGAACAAGGTACATTTAAGTTGATTCCAATACAAGCAAGGCAAACCATAATTCACTTTTCTCCCTTTACTGCTTTGGTGAATTGTCTGGCTGTCTAGATGGCAAATTTCCATCTGGTGGCTGTGACAGTTTAACACAGTGTTTTGTTATATTTGCCAAAATCTTGACAATGCAAGGTCAGAATGAATTGTGGTAATCTGGGCAGTTCTAGCCTTGTTATCTGGGATTAGTTTTTGCATATAAACACTTTATAAAGCAGATAGCATGCTCTTAATTCTTTCTCTGGCTACTTGTGAGCTTTATCACTGCCCTCCTGGCTTTTTAGAGAACCCAGCAATTAAAATTAATAAAGTTTAATACATTATGTGAAAGCAAATGATAGATCTTTAAGTGAAGATGCATATTATGTGAATTGAGCCAGTATTTTGCATAAACTTTTGGATGAAGGGTTAAGGAGTGCTGGTTAAATGAAAGTGGAGACATATCTGATACTGATTCTTGAGATTCTTTACCAGTTCTCATAGTTGATATTACAATAATGGAAGTGGAGAAAATGAGAAGTGGTCCAGGAGGGAAAGTTAAATATCTATTTATTGTTTATTTTTTCCAAATAATTTTATTGCTATTTTCTTGGGGTCTACCATGAATGTCTAGGCTAAATGTGCATAAAAGTTGAAGAAGTAGCTGTTTCCATGGTGTATTTTCCCATTATAATTTCCCATCTCCCCAAAGCTGCTTTTGAAAATTGGGGAAACTGTCTGTGTGTATTTACATTTTAGATTTTACTGTTATTTGTTATGTTGTTTTTTGTATTGTATAGTAGCTGTATTTTATTCTGTTGAAAAGTAAGAAAAAGTTTAGATAACAAAAGCTGAGAAGTCTCTGGAATATGGTTAATAGGTTTGAACTCAGAATTCCAGTCCTGCCTTAGGTATGAATCCAACTGGGTGATCTTGAGTCACTGCTCTTTTTCAGCTCTAAGAAGGAGGTGATGGCAATCCGTTTCTGAAAAATCTTGCCAAAGAAATCTGGCAGTTGCCAGGTGTCAAAACTGACTCAAAGACACCTAGATAGACAAACAGACGGACAGATGATTGCAGTAAGGAAAGGAGATTGACAAATATCAATTGCCTTGCCTTACCTGGATGAAATGCTTTGCACTAGCACAATGGTATTGCTGGGATATTGGCTATGTCTAATTACCTGCCTTTGATTTAACCAATTGTAAATTATTAATTGGTAGTATAAGGATACAAGGAATGGATTGGAATAGATCACTGTAGTTTGTTTGTAATGGTACTTTTAAAGACATTTTATTTTAGAATACAACACTGCATAGTGATAGGTCCATTTTATAGTCAGTACTCTTAGTATTTATTTTCATATCTGGCAAATATTCAGTATACATTAGCTCTTTTTAAGGGAGTAAATGTTTACATTTAGAGACTCACCTGTGCATGGACTCTTCTTTTTATATTTTTGGCTAGTATGTTTTCCCCTCCCCCATACATTGCTAGTCCATATCCTGATTAGTAGGGGGCATTCAATTACTTTTCCTTCTTTCATAGTAACTTTAGCACATAATTCTTCTTTACTGTAGACAGAACTTCTATCAAAGCTGTACTTAATTACTGACCAGTCCTGCTCTGAGAGAATGTAAAGAATATAGACAGAAGAATCTCTCTTAGTAACTTGCTCTGCTGTTGAATCTTCCTTATATTACAGAAATACCAAAAGGATTTGTTTTATTTTTGAAGCTACCAAAATACAAAAAAACTCATGAGCATTTGGACAGTGAATACTGTAAGAAGTGGCAATCTCTCTTTTACTTGATGTGCTCAGTCAGAAGTTAGGTAGCCACCTGCCACAACTATCAGTGATCTAGCCAATTCCAGTAGTAAAGGCTATAATGTGTTTATTTTGGGCTGCTGAATTTGTGTCTGGGAATGTGTGCGTGCATATGTGTTTTAGCACAGAGATGTGGGCGTTGTGGAGGATTATTTGTTCTGTAAGCTTGTTGACTTAAGACCAGCTTCTGAGTAGTTCAGACTTTGCTAGTAATGTCAGGATAGGAAGTACAAGCCATTGGAGACTTCCTAGTGGGGAAAAAAGTTAACATTTTGGAACCCTTGAGTTCTATTTTTGGTCTGTCTTTTTTAAAATGTTTGGTTTCAGTTTTCCTCTGTTAAAAGTAATTTTTTAAAGAAAAATTGAAGGTATGTATTAAGCACATATCCCAAGATTCTCTCAGTTCTTACCTTCTAGAGATAATTTTTGGAAGAGACAGGTCAGTTTAATTAAAAGATAGGCACCATCTTTGCTATAGCATTTTCTGCTAAGCAAAGGAATGTAAGAAAGGAATGTAGAGTTTAATTTAGAAATTCATTAAGCAAGAAACTCTGGTTCTTGATTTGGTGCAATTTTGGAATTACTTTAGACTGACATTCCATATACACTTACTTGGGAATAAGCCTCATCAAACTGCATAGACATAAATAGGAATCACAGATTTATCAAATATGATCTGTATATAAAATGTACTTGTGAGCAACAAGGAGGAATCACATGAACTGTGCTGGACTCTTTAAGAGGCATTTATTAATCTATAGTCTGATAAGAAAGAAAGCAAATTTATCCTGGAAGGAATTTCTTCCCTCAGTATTACAAAAGTTTTGGCAGGAGCTCTTATGAATGTGTTTTCTTGGCCATACTTCTGTGTAATCAAATATCTGTCTCCAAAGAGTTAATTCTTGGTTCTCAAAGGGAAGATTGTTTGCTTCCAAAGAGATTACCAGTTCTGTCCCCAATCTCACAAGTGGCTCATTCTTATGGTTCTAGGCTCCTTGATGAACTGCCAGATTCAGTAACAAGGTGGGCTCCTGCAGGGGCATATTGTGGTAAGTGTAAACACAGGTGAGCATTATTATATTTCTCAATTCTGCACTTGTATTGAAAGCACCTTTCAAGGCACTTCCAGGTTGAGAGGATCAACCAGTGACATCACTGTTGCCCGGGGAATGCCCAATTGGGGACTCCTTTCATGTCCCTGCTATTGTTCCCATCAAAGTGATATCTATTTATTGACTCGCATTTCTGTGCTTTCAAACTGCTTGGTTGGCAGGAGCTGGAGTGGGTGATATGAGCGCACCCTGTCATGAAGTACTCGGGTCTTGAACCTGGGCTTGCCAGTCGTCAGACTCAGCGTTCTACCAACTGAACCACCACGCTCCTGTATTTCTCACTTAAGGGTAGTTACTCTCTACCAATCTCTCTACCACTCTCTACTTGATTGTACCAATTTACAATCAAGTAAATTGCTTGATTGATGACTCCAAATGGCCAATATTTCTGTTTCAAACTTCGTTTGAAAATGCTGAAAGGTACATCTTCACAGTGGGTGAACACTTTCCTCTTTACTCCAAGCTAACTGAACTAGAGGCCTGGTCATAATCTTTTTCACTTACTTTCCTGCTTCTCCCTTCAGCCAAGTGCAACATACTGCAATATCTTCTAGAGGTTTCTTGAATTAGAAGAGTTTCTGATACCTTCTGGAAAAGTGAACCACTTTTGACCTTTGGCCATCTACCAGTCATTTAACCTCAATACAGTGTTTTTCTAAAGAGAAAAGAGTGATGTAGGCTATATAGACATCCCATAGGGATATTTCTTTCACTGAGAGAAAAAGAATAGATGATTTAGTGTTTCTTCAATTTAACTTGCTTCTATGGTTCTGAGATGAAATGTTCCTCAGCTTTTGGTTTGTTTAATAATAATTAAACAATAAATTGTTTAATAATAATTAAACAAATAAATAAATGATTGCATCATTTATATGATGCAATCAGCCAAAATACAGTAATTGTATACCATCACACTGTTCAGTTTGGTGAAGCTCAAATTATTTTATTAGAAAGAGACAATTAAAGCTTACTGGAAGGAATGATGCAGTAGTTGCTATAATGTGCTGTTTAAGAGCATTTTTAAAAAATTTCTAATGATTGCCAACATAGAATTTGCCTTTTTCGTGGAAGATATTGATACTGAGTCTCCATCACAATCTCAAAATCAGTTTCATATCACCTGCTGAAATCCCATCAATCAGATAATGGATTTTTGGTCCCATAATTTTACATGAAACATTTACCAAAATATATCTACTTGCCTAAAGTTTGTTGTTGTTCGGTTGCTTAGTCATGTATGACTTTTTGCAACCCCATGGACCACAGCACACCAGACCACCCTGTCTTTCACTGCCTCCTGGAATCTGCTCAAATCCATGCTCACCATGCCAACAATGCTATCTAACCATCTTATCCTTTGCTGTCACCTTCTCCTTTTGCCTTCAATCTTTCCCAGCATCATGGTCTTTTCCAATGAGTCCTTTCTGCACATTAGGTGACCAAAGTATTGAGCTTCAGCTTCAGTATCTGTCCTTCCAATGAACAGACAGGGTTGATTTCATTTAGGATTGACTGGTTTGATCTTCTTGCAGTCCAGTGGACTCTCAAGATTCTTCTCTAGCACCACAATTCAAAGGCATCAATTCTTCGGCACACAGCCTTCCTTATGATCCAACTCTCACAGCCATAGATTGCTACTGGGAAAAAACATAGCCTTGACTATACAGATCTTTATCGCAAGGTAACGTCTCTGCTTTTTAATATGCTATCTAGATTTGCCATAGCTTTTCTCCCAAAGAGCAAGTGTCTTTTGATTTCATGGCTGCATCACCATCTGTAGTGATCTTGGAGCCCAAGAAGGTAAAATCTGTCACCACTTCTATTTCTTCCCCTTCTATTTGCCAGGAAGTGATAGGACCAGTTGCTTTGATCTTAGTTTTTTCAATGTTGAGTTTCAAGCCAGCTTTTGCACTCCCCTCTTTCATTCTCATCAAGAGGCTGTTTAGTTCCTCTTCACTTTCTGCCATTAGAGTGATTTTATCTGCATATCTGAGGTTGTTAATTCCAGCTGGTGATTCATCCAGCCTGGCATTTCGCAAGATGTCACCTGTATATAAGTTAAATAATAGGGTGACAATATACAGCCTTGCTGTACACCTTTCTCAATTTTGAAGCATTCTGTTGTTCCATGTCCAGTTCTAACTGTTGCTTCTTGACCAGCATAAAGGTAAAGGAGATCCTGCCAGTCGTGACCAACTTTAGGGTTCAGTGCTCATCCCTGTTTCCAAGCTGAAGAGCCAGTGTTCATCCTGGGATGGCTTGGTGATCATGTGGCCGGCATGACTGGACGCCTTAGGTGCACGGACACTGTTACCTTCCCGCTGGAAGGGGCAGTACCTATCTATCTGGGTCGTGATCTCAGGCCGCCAACCTTCCAGCCAGCAAGCCGAGCTCTTAACCACTTGTGCCACCGTGCCCCAGCATACAGGTCTCTTATTCCCATCTCTTCAAAGAATTTGACACAGCTGTTGTGATTCACACAATCAAAGGCTTTAGTGTAGTCTCTGAATCAGAAGTAGATGTTTTTATGGAACTCTCTTTCTCCATGATCCAGCAAAATGGATTTGATCTCTAGTTCCTCTACCTCTTTGAAACCCAGCTTGTACTTCTGATAGTTCTCAGTTCACATACTGCTGAAGCCTAGCTTGTAATATTTTGAGCATAACCTTGCTAGTGTGTGAAATGAGCGCAGTTGTATGGTAGTTTGAACATTCTTCAGCATTCTCCTTCTTTGGGACTGTAACATAACTGACCTTGTCCAATTTTGTGGCCACTGTTGAGTTTTCCAAATTTGCTGGCATATTGAGTGCAGCACTTTAACAGGATCATCTTTTATTATTTTAAATAGTTCAGCTGGAATACCGTCACTTTGCACTATCTTTGTTGTTAGTTAGCAATGCTTTCTAAGGCCCGCTTGACTTCACTTCTAGAATGTCCGGTTGTAGGTCAGCCAGCATACCACATTTAGATCTTTCTTTTATAGGTCTTCTGTGTATTCTTGCCACTTCTTTATAATCTCTTCTGCTTCTGTTAGGTCCCTACCATTTTTGTCCTTTATCATGCTCATTTTTGCATGAAACATCTTGATATCTCCAATTTTCTTGAAGAGATCTCAAGTCTTTTCCACTCTATTCTTTTCTTTCTTTCTTTCTTTGCAGTATTCTTTTAAGAAGTCCTTATTATCTCTCCTTGTTATTCTCTGGAAGTCTGCATTTAGTGGGGCATATCTCCCTTTCTCCCTTGCTTTTCACTTTCCTTCTTTCCTCAGCTATTTGTAAAACCTCTTCAGACAGCCACTTTGCTTTCTTACGTTTATGTTTCTTTCAGATGGTTTTAGTATCTACTTCCTGTACAATGTTACACACCTCCATCCATAGTTATTCAGGCACTCTGTATACCAGATTTAATCCCTTAAATCTATTCCTCACCTCCACTGTATATTCATAAGGAGATATGATTGAGGTCATACCTGAATGGCCTAGTGGTTTTCCCTAATTGCTTCAATTTAAGCCTGAATTTTGCAATAAGCAGCTCACGATCTGAGCCACAGTCAGCTCCAAGTTTTGTTTTTACTGACTGTATAGAGCATCCCCATCTTTGGCTGCAAAGAATATAATCAATCTGATTTTAGTGTTGACCTTCTGGTGATGTCCATGTTCAGAGTTGCCTCTTGGGTTGTTGGAAAAGTGTATTTGTTATGACCAGCATATTCTCTTGCCAAAATCTGTTGTTCTGGTTATTTTTTTGACTTCCTACTTTAGCATTCCGTTCACCTATGATGAAAAGGACATCTTTTTTGGTATGAGTTCTAGAAGGTGTTGTAGGCATTAATAGAACCGGTTAGCTTCAGCTTCTTCAGCATCAGTGGTTGGGGCACAGACATGGATTACTGTGATGTTGAATGGTTTGCCTTGGAGTTGAACCAAGATCATTTTGTTGTTTTTGTAATTGTATCCTAGTACTGCTTTTCTCACTCTTTTATTGACTATGAAACTCCATTTCTTCTAAGGGATTCTTGTCCACAGTAGTAGATACCCAGCTTATCTTGATTCATAGATCTTACATTCCAGGTTCCTATGCAATATTGTTCTTTATAGCATCAGTCTTTCCTTTCACCACAGAGACATCTGTAGCTGAGTATCCTTTCAGCTTTGGCCCAGCTGCTTCATTCTTTCTGGAGCTACTTGCAATTTCTCCCCACTCTTCTCCAGTAGCATAGTGGACACTATCTGACCTGAGAGGCTCATCTTCTGGTGTTAACATCTTTTAGCCTTTTGATACCGCCCATGGGGTTTTCCTGGCAAGGATACTGGAGTGGGTTACCATTTCCTTCTCTAATGGATCACGTTTTGTCTGAACTTTCCACTATGACCTGTCCATCTTTGGTGTTCCTGCATGGCATAGTTCATAGTTTCATTAAGTTCCACAATCCGATCACCATGAAAAGGCAGTGATCCATGAAGGGGTCTCTAAAATTTTGTTGTTGTTGTCGCGCAGTCGTGTCCGACTCTTCGCGACCCCTTGGACTGCATTACGCCAGGCCCCCCTGTCTTGCACTGCCTCCCGGAGTCTTCCCAAGCTCACACCCATCACACTGACTATACTATCTATCCATCTCATCCCCTGCCGTCCCCTTCTCCTCTTCCCTTCAATCCTTCCTGTTAGGAAAACTTTTTTAACATAACTTTAAAATATTAAACAATTGTGAATACATATGCTTTTAATACCCATTTCCCTTGTGGGAAACTCGTGACTAATCTGTTTTTCTTTAATTGGCTTGAATTATTTGGTGTAATCAGCACAATTAGCCACCTCCAGATTATGAACAGCAGTGGTATTAGTATTTGGTAATTCAAGTAAATAATGTCTATTGTGGTCTCTTTTTGAAGAGGCTGGTTGACGCTTTTCGAAGAATCCTGAACTTAGTGTGATAGTTTCTACAAAAACAAACATTCTTCAGCAAGAATTGTCCTATTGATAACATTTCTGCTAATGCTTCTAATATTTTCACTTGGAACACATATTAAAGTAACCAGCCTGTCATTTCCTAGATTGCTCCCTAAATTCATTAGCTACTAAACTTTCTCTGGTTCAAAGACTAATTTCAAAGAAATGACTATTGATGTCATTTCTTATTGCCTTCTTTCAGGATTGTTTAAACTTCTGCAGCAATGGCTATAGAAGCTCTATAGCTGTGTAGCTCTGAAAATCTCTAGTGGTCTTTTCTCCAAGCACTAAACATGGCTAAGTCTAGATAAGCTTTTTAGCTCAGGCAGATTGGTCAAATGTTCCCCTTTGGTTGAGACTTCATTTTAGCGCCATTGGGCCTTATATCTACTTCCCCTTTTTTCAGTGACCAACTGGACTAAGGCAATGATTCTGGATATCTTCTTAATCATATTTGGAATGTGCATTTAGCTATTATCTATGAACATTCCTGAACCAAATATTTCCACTCAACATAGAATATTTCCTTTTTAAATATCCCATTCAAACTACATTTTGGTAGTTTGTTCATCTGAAAAGATGTACAGTACTGTACAAAAGTGTTAGGCTATTGCCCAGTTTATTTTAGCAAAGTTTTAATGACTATCCATAATTATTTTTCAGTTTCTATATTAAGATTCAAACAGAAAATGCAGGTAATATGTACACAAAATTTAAACAAACACAATTTTCAGAACAAAATGGCTTCTTCAGACAAAAGTCAGTATTAAATACTTGCCACTTTAGCCTGTGGAAGGTGTTTTTTCTGCTTTTTCCTATTTTTGAATAGGATACAATTTTCTTATATTTTCTGGCTGTAATCTAATAAAGAGACAGATGTAATTATATATGTTAATACTGATGCTAAGACAACAAATCTAATGGTCTAATACTTTTGCATAGTACTGTATATTGCAGTGACTCACAACCCTGAGTGACTCACAAGAACATAACAGTTTATTTATAATCCATTTTTGAAACTTGTTCTAAGTTGAAAAAAGCACCATATTGCAAATGTAATAGCAGTTACATCAATTACATTTCTGAATTTTAATTCTACAGTACAAAAGTGTGGTGAAGTTAAGGGAGCATAAGGCAAATGATAAGAGGACCAAATACATAAATTGTAAAATACATAAATTATATTTTTGTTATGTAAAATACATAAATTGTATTTTAGATCAAGTATCAGGCTGTAAACTATAGTCTTGAGTGTAAATTTTGAATTTTTATTTTCATTACACTGATGAACCCCCGACATGTAATTATCTCCAGTTCTTCTCAGCTAGACTAGGATAATAAGTAAAGGGTTTGCTCAACATTTTATTCTTCTCTACCTACCCCAGCTTTTTTTTTTCTTTTTAGGTGTATCCTTCTATGATAAAATCTAGAGTTCACTACTAGTGGTACTATGCTATGTGTTATTTGCACTTCAGCCATATTTAAATATGTTGAAGTTACATGAAATAAACTGGTGTATTTATATTTGTTTGTAGTTTTGTAGAAACATAACTTTTTCAAGTTCTCATCCCAAACTGTCAAGTAGCTAAATTATGCAAATGCACATATGGTTAGTTGGTCAGTAGAATGAAACTAAGTTTGGGCATGATGTAGCCAGTGGTTTTAATCATATGAATGTAAACTTTGCATTATTTCTGTGAATTTGTTCCAAAAATGCCTACTAAAGTATACAGTGGTATCTTACAAGATGAGAAACTCACAAGATGACAAAATTTTTTTAATAAAATTTATTCCGCTAGACGAGCCGCGACTCATGAGAAAACTTTGCGCGATACCTTGTGCTCTGTATTTCCCATTCACTTACTTCATTGTAAATACCTCTGTATTTCCCATTCGCTTACTCCATTTCTGTACAGGCAGCAAGCGCATGCGTGCGTTCTGCTTATGCTGCCGCGTAGTTTACTCCATTGCCATTCAGGCAGCAAGCACGTGCGCGTTCTGCCTATGCTGCCACGTGGCTTACTCCGTTACTGTGCGTGTGACTGACCTTGCCTGAATGTATGGCAGGTCGACGTTCCTGATCACAATGAGCATTGCATGAT
>JANHZU010001293.1:205152-215615 GCA_032468055.1 Acrochordus granulatus
TCTTTCTCTTTCTTTCTTTCTTTCTTTCTTTCTTTCTTTCTTTCTTTCTTTCATTCTTTCTTTCTTTCTGTTTCTGCACCACTCTCAACAGATTCTCTCTGCAGTAGAACAACATTGCAGTTACAGTAAAGTAACAACAAAGGACATATTATTATTCCTATAAAATCAGTTTTTAAAAACCATAATGGTGTCTCCCTCTAGACAGA
The DNA here is from genome assembly GCA_032468055.1 of Acrochordus granulatus. Lineage (NCBI taxonomy): Eukaryota > Metazoa > Chordata > Lepidosauria > Squamata > Acrochordidae > Acrochordus > Acrochordus granulatus. The sequence goes on from JANHZU010001293.1 coordinate 205,359, forward strand.
GTGAAAGAATAAACTTGGTTTAATTTGCTTGCAAAATCTGAGAGGGGCTACTGCACAGTCCTCTAGAGGGAGGAGGTTTTACACTGTTGTCAAAAGTGATATTGGTCCCTTCTCTCTGTGAAGAGGACACGTGCACTTTTTCTGCTGATTGTGCTTCACTGATGTTCTTTGAGCCTCTCTCCACCTGCCCTGACGTTTGCTGGAGGTCAGGCTTTTCTCTTAATTGACAAAATAGCTCAGGCCGTGTGGATTCAGTTCTCCTATGCTTGAGCCATGTGCTTGGGTGAACATGGAAGCAGTGGATTAGCAAATATTTCTTAGGAGACTTGTGTACATGTTCTTCCAAACAGAAGTTTAAATGCAGGAACAATGCAAGAAAAATCTTTTATGGCAGAATGTTATGCAGAAATCACAACTGTTCCATGACTCTGGAAGGGGAACATTTGCAATGGTGGATAGAAAAACGACTGGAGAATTCAATCTGGGGCTATCAAGAGTTGATAGACTGGATTTCAGATGTTAAAAAATGAGTTAGATGAAAAGGAAGAAAAGAAATGCAACTAAACAGGAAGAAGAAGAGGATTCCAAAAATATTGAAACCTGGGTAAAATGAATTGTAAAAAGTCTCTGAGGAAGAAAATAAATGAATAGAAATCTCTGCAAGCAATCCTATGTATTCTGTGAAACTCCACGAAAGGACCCACTAATTCAGTTTATGTTAGCCAGAGTGCATAGAGGGTCATAAGCTTGTGGATTTTTTTTCCAGTTGTTGTTGGCTGTTTCTCTTCCTCTCTTTGATTCCAGCTGAGTAACCGTTAGTTCAAGAAGCGTGACAAGAACAACCCTAGCAGACCGAAAGCTTCCTTGATTTATCTCTAAGATCCTGCATTTTCCTTTTCCCATCCCTACTCAGAAAGCCTGACACCTCTTTTGTAGAGTCTTAACCTCACCTGGGTACCATCATGCAGTCCTTGTCCTCGTTCAAACCAGATCTGAATCATGTAGCTAAAGCAGAATTGGCTGAAATTGGCATAAATGAAATTATCAGGAAAAGTGAGCCCAGCAAATGATGGTTGATTGATTCAAATGTGAAATGTATTGAATTGCTTTGAATCCCTATTGGACATAGGCAAAGACTTGTGTTTTTCTAGGCATCAAAGAAGATATTGGTAGCATCTTCAGGACTATCCAATTAGTCTATAGATTTTTGAATTAGGCTATAGATTTTTGTAAATTTTGCTCACAAAAGCTTATAACCTAATCCAGTTGGGTAGTTTGGAAGGTGCTACAAAGCTCTGTCTCTATTTTGACTACCTACGGTGGATTTTACCTCCTCTTCCTGCTGGATTATTTAGTGCATTTTGTGTATTTTACATTACGTTTTAAGGTATGTTTTTAGCTTCCTGAATTATTTGAATGTTGTTATATGCCACTTCAACAGTTTTCTAATGCAAAGTGCTATATACACATTTATAATAAAAATTGATATTACATTGGTGTTAATTTAATTTTTTGAGAAGTAAAATAGAAATGTCAGAATAAATGAACAGTGAATAATATGAATACGAGAAGAAAAAACTAAAAGGGAAAAGTGCTTCCTGAATATTTTAAATGAAATTGTCTCCTCAGTAAAGCATTGGAACAAAAGCTCTGAACCTGAAGACTTCAATAAACTTGTCTCTTTTCAAAATGAAGCGTGCAAAGGCAGAGAGGAGGAAGGTAAGAAAATTGATAAATTAGAAACTAATCTTATTAATTGGATAAGAGTATTTGAATTTTAAAGCCTTTCGCACACAAGTATAAACACAGAACAGGCACAATTAATTAAAGAACTTTGAATAAATAATATAGAGAAAAATATGGAAAGAAATGTCAAGCAGCAAATGAATCCATTGAAAATTCTTGCATGAATCAATCCAGAGCTTGTTCAGGAATAAGTTCCTATTCACGTCACCTCCATCAGAGCTGTTCAAAATATTTCAAAATGAAAATAGCTCACACTCAGAAGAGATTAAGAGGACTTTACTAGACATACATTCCATTACTTTGGAAGAGATTTGAGTTCAAGAGAAATTTATTACCAGGATGGGGTCAAAATCTGCAGGAATTGGAGGTGAGATTGCATCTCCCTTCTTGCAGATTTGGACCCCCACCCTAATCTACCCTAATTTCCAACTCGGAAACTTGGGCTCATCAGAGATGGAGATGAATCGATGTACAGATGGGAGGTTGCACTGCTGACTCTGTGGTGCAGTCGAAACAGAACTGAATACGGTGGTACCTCCGACTGCGAGCCTGATCTGTTCCGGAAGAATGCTTAGTCCAAAATGTTCTAAAAGCGAAACGGGGTTTCCCATAGGAAACAATGGAAAATTGGACGGTCCGTTCCACACCCCCAAAAATATTCACAAACAAAAACATTTTCAACAGAATTTTATGTAGAAATGATTGTTGCTAACATCTGAAACAAGTAACCATGATTAACACACGATATAAAGCAGAAATAGAACAAACTAACCAGTACTCATGGATCTACTTCCAGGCAGATTCTGGCCTTGGCTGCTGCTAGGCTGGCTGCTCTCTGGCATCCCCTGCTGGCTCAGAGGATCCGCTGCCACAGCAGCTTAGGGCAAAAGGGCCTTTTCCCTCAGCAACGTCTCACAGCATAGCACACGGACAATAATGGAGTAAACTGCACATGTCAATGTCAGCAGAACTCTTGTGCGGTTGCTGCCTGAACGGGATATACAGAGCGTGCTGATAAGTCATCACGCAAAATTTGCTTGTCTTGTAAGTCGCTGCTTGTCTATCAAATAAATTTTATCAAATTTTTTTTGCTTGTCTTGTGAAAAATTTCATCTTGTGAGGTGCTCGTCTTGTGAGGTTCCACTGTACTAGATTGTGGGCATTAGTTTAGATTGCTGCCTTTAGCTGCCCTTCCTGAGATCTGATCTCATTGCTAGGTTAGCAGTGCAATTTCTCAGGCTTATAGCACAGAGGGATTTTAATTTTCATGATCTAGGAGTGAAACCAAAAGTTGCTCAGAATTTCATGGCCATCATGACAACAGGCTTGCTCAAATTTATCTGAACCCAAATGGTCATGTTAAGCATAGTGTTTATGTTTATATAGATAGGTGGAGAAAGGCCCTGCCACCACCAGAGCCAAATCATGTGCAAGAGCCTGGCATGAGCAGAACCAGAGCCACCGGCACTGCTGCCCACTGCCCCCAAGAAAGATGGACCAAAACACCAGCTGGAAGATCAGGCTGCTGAGGAGAACCAACCAAAAGGCTGCCAAGGAAGAGTCACTGCCTGGTGGGGATGGGAAGCCGCTGCCACCAGTGTTGAGGAGGTAGTGGAGGAAGAGGCAGAGGAGGCTGCCGCTGCTGCTGCTTGGAGGATGAGGAAGGTGCCAGGCAGGACAGAGAAAGCTTGCCCGAGGAGGCTTCTTGAGTGGAACCCACATCACTCTTGCCTAGCCAGCCTGTGCCTGCCACTACTGCCCTCGCTGCCCCGGCCACTCCTAGAGCACATCATGGAGAAGGAGGTGAAGAGCAAGTGCCTGGATCTCTGCCTCCAGCAGCTCTCCAGTAGGCCTTGGCATCTCTTTTGTATTCTGATGACCCTCAAGATGGTGCTGCAGATGGCAGCCTTAGTGAAGCAAGCTCTTGCAGTTTGTTGCAATTCCACAGTTCTCTGCAATTCTTTGTGGACTACATAATCTGGAAAATAAGTCCTGGACATTGGAAGGCACACTTTACTGCTAAATATCGAAATTCATGTATTGTTATTATTTTATTTACTGTTGTCTTGCAAGTATGCTAACAGCTGCTGTACCAGAGTCAAATTCCTTGTGTGTCTAACCATGCTTGTTCAATAAAGTATCCGATTCTGAATATATTTATGTATATAGATACTGTATGAGTATGCATCTAATAGATATATATGTATATTTTTTTTAAAAAAAGGAAAACAGAAACTAATATAAACTTATAAAAAGTAAGAAAAAATAGTAAAATCAAAGAAGCAGCTAAAAGTACAAGAAAGGAAAAAACGTAATTCAGAGTAATTGATGTATATTCTAATAATGGAGGTCATGTTATGAGTCCTTCCCTGATTATTATTTTTTTGTTTTGGTTACGTTGTATATTGTTGCTAGAGTTTTCTGGTTAAGCTGCATAGTATTGCCATCTTCAAGCTCTGTGAAGGTAGAAGACTAACTGGTATGGTTAGACTCAGGTAAATATGATTTTTGAGGCCCTCTGGGGATTTTCCCAATGATCTGGCAGGCAGTTCTGCCATACCTTTACATAAAGAACCAGCCAGGATGCTAAATGTATTTGCTCTTGGACAAACTCTCTCCAAATCACAGTTCCAAGGCATTGTATAGCTTACTGAAATGTATTTGTGATTTTAAACAGGAGACAAGAGAAGGGACACCTAGAAGTGAGATGGCAGAAAACAAAGAGCAAATACAACCTATCAGACACAATGAGGCCTACTCTGGAGCCATAAAAGTAGCAAGGCATGCTTATTTCTCTGCTCTTGCAACATACATCAATTCTTGTTCAAAGGCCTTGTTTAAGTAAATAACATGTTCCTTTTTGGAAAGGAACAGGAGGACAGTGTTCTGACTGGCTGTTATGAAATATCTGGAATTGCATTTATACTAAAATTCCTTATATTAGTTTGAAGATGCCATTTGAATGGAGTCTAGTATGATAACTGGGGTGTTATCTGGGAATAGTATGATCATGTGGAACACATAAAGTGAACAGGATCTTTCTTAGAATTAATCCCATTCCCTGTGGACTGGATCAATGGCTATCTTGCTTTCAGTAAACTGAAGAGGGGTGAGTGACTGATTTGAGAGGTAATTCATGCTACTTTGAGAGAGAATAAAGACCCACTGGCCTTGAATGAGGTGGTCCTCACTTAAGAAGGCCTCTTTTGATCTTCTGTATCTTCAAACTTCCCTTTTTTGGGTGGGTATTAGAGGTGACAGAGATTAGTAATTTCTATTCCTACTTAGCTATAGGGATTCTAGATGAAATAGATTATCTACATTCCTCTTGATCAGGATCCAGCAAAAGATTTAAACAGCATCAATCACTCTAGCAGATGACTTTTGTTGGGACTTGGAATGCAAGAGTCTTTGTATTCTATCTTGCTGGATTACCTATATGTCTAGGGATATGAAAGCACTATTTGAGTCCACTTGTAACTCAGTGAATATACTGTAGAAGTACTGACCTGTTATTTGGAGGGTATGATTACAGACAGGTGAAAGAAAGCTTAGCTAGATATCAGAAAATTATTTATCCAGAAACATGTTGGCTCAAAGATGGCCCTAGTTATAACTCTGGGTAAAGATGCCATGTCAATAAAGCTTCATATCAGTGATTTTGGAGTTATTCATCACTCATGGATCTTACTGGAATAGTAGGTGAAATCTGTGGCTGGGGTAGGAGTCATACCTACATAACCTTCTACTATGTTCTACATGGGGCCACTTTTGAAGGTAACCCAGAAACTGCCATTGGTATTAGCAGGATGATTACAAGTTGAAACTATGTTATAATGTAATACCAATGCACTGTCATTATTCTGATTAAGAAGTCTAATTCATAATGCTGGTTTTGAACTACAAAATGTTATATAGCTTGGCTCCAAAACAAGAAACTGCAAAATGACTCACTTTGTCTCTCTCAGATGACACACCCCTGTTTTATTTTTTGTTCATTTATTTACATCCCACTGTTACTATAGTTACAAATAATTTATGGCAGTGGACATATCCACCAGATCTTCTTTCATCACAAAAATCCTGTGAGGTGAATTGGGCTGAGAGAATGTGACTGGTCCAAGATGGCTTTCATGGCTATAGTGGGACTAGAATTTATGATCTCCTGCTTTTTAGCCTGGTGCTTTAACTACTAGAACAAACTGGCTCTCCAGTTTGTAGAAATATTGAGCCTGGAGATAATGTTGCACCACAGAATAGAGTTTAGATGTAATACTGCACTAACAAAAGTTCAATGACCACTTGGCTTGTGAACAATTACTACTGAACATTGTTGTATATGTATCCATAAGATCCACTGGAAGAAAAATTATTTTTTCTTTCAATTTTATTTTATTCAAAATGGTGAATAATTGACACACATACTCTTAATCCAGGAACTCATTTGATGGTTCAATGGTTGGATATTATATTGTTTATATTACTTTCAAGATTAATTTCACTGAATTATTAATTCACACAGTAAGAAATTCTTTCAACTGTATATTAGATATCAATCTAACAGTTTTTAAAATACATACATACTTCATAAGGGAACAAATGGATGTTACTTACATGAGGAATCCAGGAAAAGGAGAACTGAATTGGTAAGTCAGTAAGACAATCTGGTGGCTCTCTGGGATACTAAAAAAAAACCAGAATGTCCATAACGTTCATACCTTATGAGTAGTTTTTGCAACAAAAAAAATGATAGATTGAATAACCCCCCCAAAAGAAGGAAATAAAAACAGGTTGAAATAACCATATTTCCTCTATTTCATAAATAGAAAAGGAAGATTATTCTAATGATAACTTATTAAAATTATGTGCCATCTGATTCCCAGCAACTTATAAAAGACTGTATAAAGGAATCAAATGGATTCCTCCAAATATTTTCCTAAACATAGGTACATTATTTAAACATTATTTAAAACTATTTTCTTTTGAGAAAACCATGGTTATTCACACTTCAAATTCAGTTTTGATAGATTTTACGGTTGGATTTCTATGGTATTACTCAGCATTTTTGTAACTCTATCCAATAACATATTTTACATGGTATTTGTAAACAAAATATTTTCCCTGTACTTATAATTAAAAATATTTCCAACTATGAGTTGTCTAGCTTCACAGAAGTTATCACTTATATTGAGTACTGATTTCATTATGTCTGTGTATAGACATATACTCATATCTGTGCTCCAGCTGATTTTTGTACAATAAAATTAGCAGAATACTAGCAAAAAACAAGTATGGTGAATACTGAAATAGGTGCATTGATTAAAATATTAGTACTCTTCCCTAATTTATCTTAATAGTACGCATTACTTGATAAGTTAAGAGAAATCAAGATTAAATATAAACAGTTTAAATCTTTCAAAATGAATCTACCCAAATCTTGGATACTTGTTGCTTACAACTCTGAATGTACTCTTCTTCGTTTTTTGTCTTCCTGCTAAACTCAATTCAATAGTAGACCACATCCAATTGACTTTTATTGTAATGAACTTCAGTTTTTCTGTAACTTTATATCAGCCTCTGGTAATCTCCTACTGATTCCTCACACCTGCTCCTCATCTATGTTACATTCAAATTTATTTCTCTGGCTACTTGGTATTCAAATTTGTACTTATATTTTACGTCTACTATGTTTTATGTTGCCTGCTGTACTTTCCATTTTTAAAACAAAGTTTTATGGCTTGCAAAAGCTCTTATGTTTTGTTGTTATGCTATTTTCAGTAAGTTACACTAATAACTTTTGAACAAGTGACAAAATAGAAAAGAAGTGATTAAGGGAATTCATCTGAATCACAGATGAGAAGCCATATACCATTTTCTTTCTCTGCAAACCACCTTTTGGATTTATTAAAATAAATAAAGTTACTTTAAATACTTAAACCCTGTAGAAAACAATACTGTACTTAAATAAGGAATCTCAGTTTTCAGCTCTTAATATACTGTATTGGAAAAAAAAATCTGCTAAAAATATATCTGGCTCATGTGGGTGCACCTTTATACTTTTACAATAATAATTTACCTAAATTTCTAATTGTACTTGCAAAATTTTGTATAAATAACTCTTGTTGATTAAAAAAGTAACAAATAGTTCCATATGGTTTTGTAAGTTCTACTTTAAATTTACAAATTATAATTATACCATTACCAAATATGTAACCAGAATATATTAACATTGAAACATTCCAAAGATTAAAAAATAACCTCATTTACTACTGTAGAATTTTGCAATTTAAATAAAAAGATTTTTAATAATCAGTCTATAATAATTCAAACAAAATATCATTTAAATTACTGCTTTATTTATTTGAAATACTAATTTGTTTCATTTTGTTAATATTGTCTATCTCAGAAAATGTTTATTCTAAATATTTAGATTTTTACAGTTTCCCAGACTGCAAAATTTTAAAGCTTTCTCTTGAATGAAAGTATTTTTGTTGTGCATATTAAAACTGCATTGGCTATAAATCCTGGTAAAGTAATTTTCTGCTTTCTTCTGAAGTGGTATAGCCCAAATACAAGATTAGCTTCTTTGTGAAAACTGAAGTAACTACTGGTAGAAAGTAAAACAAGAAGTTAACATAAGAACATAAATGCATTATTATTTAATAAAAATATTTCTTTTCAACAGAATACAACATACAATTTATATGAATTTTTAGTATTAAAGGGCAATCAAGCATAACACCCAGATTCTAATTAGCAAACTCCTGTTTCTAAGTATGGCATGACTGCAACAGCTCCTTTTTTTGAATGATTTTCAAATGATCTTTCTGCAATTATGACAGATAACTATTGACAGATCAAATTGCTATTAACAGATTTAATCCCTTGTAAAACTATTTAAGATATTATCCTTCTTCAAATATTAAATCAGCATACTGTAAATTATTTGTTACATTAAGAAATACTTTCTTTTATTTGTCCTAAACTATACTGGTAATCAGTGCCATAACTATATCAAATTCCATCATTATGGGATGAGGGAAATAAAATGTTATTTATTTTCTTCACACTATGAATCATTTTATAAATCTAGGTCTGTGTATGTAAACTGTCTTTGGAAGCCGGAGAAAATCAGCATAAATTAAGGGAGGAGGAGAAGGAACAAATGGCAGAATTATATGAATTTCTTTCTAGATCCACATAAAGTTATTTGCTCCACTGAAGGAACATTAAATAAGTGAGGGATTCCTCCAAATTTGGCATTTTATAATTTCTGAACACTATAAGACAAGAGAGTACTTTAAGAGAGTACTAAGAGTTCAGTTTAACATATGCTTAAATTTTTCCTTTTGAAATCAATAGCCCTTGAATATATTTCATTTTGGCAGAATTGTCCACAAAACATATTGCTTTTGTTTCTTTAAATAAATGTAACATATGAATGAACTGCTCAGAACATTTATTAAATAAATTACTTCAAATCAAATTCCCATGTCATCAAGCACACGTTTCATATATTAATTTTCTCCAGTGACAAGTTTAAATGCCAGACACATTTTTAAAAAGGACAAACACAATTGATCCTTTCATCACTATAATCTTGTGAAACAGAGTTGATTGATGATCACGAGTTTCAACTAGATACTTGCTTAATCTGTTCTTTGCAAGCTACAACTAAAATAATTTTCTATGCAATATTTTCATTTTAGATAACAAAAACAAAAAAACAAACCCAGAATATAAAAGAAACTGAATTTGAACAGTCTTGGCTTAATATAAATACTATTTTGTGAGTACTGCCTCAAAAGGCACAGACAGCATTTTATAACTTTATTCCATAGTATTTAATTAAATATACATAAATCGAATTCTTAACTTAAATATTTCAATCGTTTGCTCTTCATATTATTGGTCAGAAAAAAGTATACATGACAAATTAAGAAATACAGCTATTTCATCTGAAAGCATTATAAAGTTATCTGCAGCTGATCTAGACTACAGTACTATTCACTGCCTATGAATATTCTCATTAATCCAGGTCATGATAGGTAATTTTTTTTCAAGTTTCTTAAAAAAAGCAACTGGACTTTAATTATCAGAGGCTGTTGGAGATGTTTCACCTTCTCTGTGGAAGGCTTTTTCAATTCATCTAAAATGAAAAAGAATGGTTAGGAAATATTTCTAAAAAAGCGGGTGGGGGAAGATGAGAAAAAACAAAGGTTACACACAGCCAATATAAACTGGGTGATAAGCTCCTAACAAAAGAAGAGGGGGTTTGGGGAGAAAAGGATGCAGGAAACAACAGAGATTTTCACATAGCAAAATAAACAGAGATGTTGGGCAATAAAGCTTGATTGCCTTTCACCACACCAACATTTCAAAGCCTCCTGCATAGTTCTTTTTTAGCAAATGATTTAATGCTGTTTCATAAATTGAAGATACAGTGGTGCCTCACAAGACGAGATTAATCCGTTCCGGAAGAACGCTCTTAGTGCGAAATTCTCGTAAAGC
>JANHZU010001293.1:217380-229743 GCA_032468055.1 Acrochordus granulatus
CAATCATTTCTACCTCAAATTCCATTGAAAATGATTTTTTGGTGAATATTTTTGGGGGCATGGAACGGATTATCTGATTTTCCATTGTTTCCTATGGGAAACTGCATTTCTCTTTACGACCATTTCGTGCTAAGAGCGTTCTTCCGGAACGGACTAATCCCGTCTTGTGAGGCACCACTGTATTTCTGTCAGCCTTTATTTCTTTATTACACTTCCTGGCAACATTTTGATCCATTTTTGCAGTTTTTTAAGATAGAAGCCCATTCTATTTCTTCTTCTTCCAATGATTTTTTTTTCATTTCTTACAGTATCTGGGGGAGAGAAGCAGACTTTGCACTTGCAGGAAAAAACTAGGAAATGAATATAGATACACACGCATACAAACACACACATACAGGTAGTCCACGACTCATGGACCAGAGTGGAGCCAGCCTAGTATGGTCAGAAGTCGTGATGGCTGTTAAGTAAACTGCCTCACTTAAAGACCTATCCTTCCCTACTGTCCCCAGTGCAGTTGTTAAGATGAACACATGAGTTGCTAAGGAGATCTCTTGGTCCCTATGGGGCTCCAGGGAGGCTATGGGAGGCCTAGCGCAAGCCCTACCTGGGCCTCCCAAGGCCTCCCCAACCCAAGCACTTGACTTCCTGTCCCATGCTCCTCCCCACTCCTATCAACAATTATTCACTTACCTTTTACTGTAAATTGCTTTCTGAAAGTTGAGCATTCTTGGAAACAAAAAGCATTGGGGAAGGAGAAAGCTTGGAGGTGGTGCACTTGCCTTCACCATGAATATAAAACAAGAGGAGGGAGTCTTGCAGGAATGGGGTGCTGCTTGTTTTCCCTCCAGTTCTCCTCATAAATAGGAGGACCACAGACTCCAAAAAGAGAAAGCTTTGCCATTGCTCTACAAGTCGTGCCTAAAATCACAAGGCATGCCTTTGGAAGAGTGCAGGAAACAGAGAGAAAAAGCTTGTTCTTCTGAAGAGAGGACAGATGCTGCAGTTTTACTTTCCTTCCCTGCTCAAATCCCACCCCTCTATGTGACCTCAACCAGCATGCAGGAGAAGAAAGCAGCCTTGGGCACTTGCTGCTGCTACTGCTACTCTTGCTTGTTTCGATTTCCTCTGCCTCCGATGCAATATCCATTTCCTCTGCCTCCTAGGAAACTGTGATTGGCTAATAACCTGACACCTGCAGCGCCCAGCTCAAACATGATTGTGCTCACCTCAGTTTATCTGGCAGCTCAGGTGAGGTGAGAGCTCCTCTTTCTGTTCTTTTAATGGAAGGCAATAAGGCCATGTGCCACAGGAGGGCATGAAAAAAGCGAGGGAATTAAGAGAAAGTTAGGAGTGCACATTGGTGAAATTTCCTGCTTCTGCACCACTCTGCTTCTGAAGCAGCAGAGGCCAGTCAACTACTGTACTGGAAGCTTGTTGCAGCTGCTGGCAAGCAGTTAACTTGCTACTCATCAGAAAAAGCTTCACACAGCTTTGTCCTTCCCCAATGCTTCTCACTCACAGGCCAGACAATCAGCTGAGCAGCAGGCTTGTAAGCAAGCAACACTGGAGAAGAACAACAAACTCCTCTGTCCCTAGGCTGCATTCTTCCATTCCAGAATTGTGCACCATTTTGATGTTTTGAGAATAGCACTTGCTTCTGGGATGCAGCCATGCAGCCTAGGGATTCTGAAAGATGGGGCAGCTTGCTCTCATTCTCCAGTGCAAGCTCTGGAACTTCCAGGTAAATGAATCAGAGATGGAGGTGGAGAGGAGCATGGGAACCCAGAGGATTAGGATGGGAGATATAGGTAGGGGGAAGGATTGCTGCAGCATCCCTGTGGTCATTCGTAAGGACAAAGGACTTCAGGGATTCTGCAGCAGCTGTAACTTCAAACCCAGGTCATGAGTAGCTTGGGGAGGCTCTGTCATAACTTTGAATGGTCACTAACTGACCAGTTGTAGATAAAGGACAACCTGTACTATACCGTTTCATGCTTTTAACCCCATTTCTCACAACACTGTTTTGGTTGCAGCTATAAATCTAGCTTTACATTTCAAGAAAATTCAATCATTCAATAGATTATAGTCAAGAAATGTTACTTCAAACAAGTGAAAGAGTCCAGACACAAGCTTCTAGAGGTAAAAAAAATGGGAGAAACAATGGCAGATAAAAAGCAAACCTATCAGTTATTCCTCCCACCTCCCTGTTCATTTAACATTTTTCTTTGTTTTGGTCTCCACTATTCTTGTTGGTCCAGGCAGTCACAACTGAAAGTTACAAATCCTACCAAGGAAAGAGAGATAGGTAAAAATATAAAGGCTGGTTGACCATATCATGGTATATTATACCTGCTTTTCCAGAAGGGAATGAGTGCTCCTATGAAGCTCATACTGTACTCCTTAGCCACTACACTAGCTCTGTGTTTACCCTATCAGAATATAAAAGAAATGACCCTCTATCAGTATTCTTCTGAGTATTTAAAAATATTCTGATTTTCTAACAGAAATCAGGCTAAATTGGAATGGAGTCAGACTAAGCTAGACATTAGTTCCCCTAAGATGTGAAGCAAGAAGCCTAAATATTAAATATTTTAAAGAAAATTGGGAGTTTTGCTTTAAATAATCAAATTCAGTAGAACAGCCCCTTGTAAGGATAAGTGATATTAGCTTTTATATATATAATCTTCAGATTTTAAACAATATTAAATATTGATTAGCTATATGATAAATGTCATTTAAAAAGCAAAAACCATGAGTACTGAAACAATCAAGAGCAAAATTCAGTTTATATAAATATTTTAAAAGCTGGCAAGATAACTTTTAATATTTGCAGAAGATAATAAACATAAATACTTATTCCATCCCAAATTTTCTATATCTCCGATGAGGCCAGAATAATAGTGTGGATGTGGCTGGGCACATAATTCCTCTGTTTTTTTCAAAGCGACTTCCTGTTTTATTTAAAAAAAATGTTTATTTAATGAATCTTTTTTGTGGCTTGAAAATTATGGCTTCTTAATAGGTTGGGTTTGCATGTACCTCATGGTTCCTCTCTGTCATAAATTTTAAAACCAGAAATATTTCTGCATAGATTCCTGTTCAATATGACTCACACTACAATTATGCACTTACACTACAACATACACATCACTTGGAAATAAGCTTGAGAATAATCAAAGTAATTAGGGGCAGGTAATTGTTCATAAATTCACAACTACCTGGAAATAAATTCAATTCAGTAAGGTTCATTTCTCACAGTTATGAATTGGCTGCACTTCTAGTCATGGCAATTTTAGATGGATAGTAGCAAGGTCTCTTGGCTAAAACAGAAAAATCTTAATCCATTAAACTGCTTTTAAACACTTGGCAAGAAACCCTTCCACATTTTAAACAGGTATTATTCCATGCATATATGCATATATATGAAGTATGCATCAGAGTTTAAAAAATGGTAATAGTCAAACACTCTGGCTAAAAGCACATTTTAAAAGAAAGGGATCCATTAAATGAATGGCTCTCTTAATGGGAAGACACATAGAGAAAATTCCCAACATCAGCACAATTCCTCTGGGAATATTGTACAGCTCTTTCACTGCACTTACAGTAGTTAAAAAAATGAAAGCTAAAACAAAATTTTGGTGATTATATTTGAGAATAAAAGGTAACTAAATAAATAGAACATGATAACAATTTTATAACATTTGATTATGGCATTCTTTTTCAATACCATCACTCATGTGCTCAGGATAGCTAATTGTAGAGAAGACTGCAACCCCCAATATCAGTTCAATTTCTAAAAGTTCAATTTTTAAAGGATTATGAGGTGATAAACACAGTGTTTTCCCTAGGTAATATAATAATGTAATAACAAACTATATAGCACTACAATGCTGTTTCACACTTAACTTATTGCAATCAATTGTCATGTGTGGGACATAGTTGGCTTGTTTGCTTTAATATTTTCTATAAAATCAAGGCACAAAGATGTGGACTTCGAAGCAGAGGAAGGGGAAAGCATATCCTTAGAAAAAATTAACAAAATAATTAAAACATAAATTTTTATAGGAATTAAGGGACTAGTTAACATGAGCCTTGCTTGTGTTCTTTATTTTATTCTTTTAAGGGCTATATGAGTGTTTCAATAAAGTAACAATCTATCTTTAAAAGAATTAATAATTTGTAAAGTCATAAAATAATGGAAGATACAGAAAAGTCTATTTAAAAATGTCAAAAGTACTATCTAAGAGGTACACTTATACCATATTATGTGCTGTATTTAGTATAAAGGATACCCTATTGAATGGCATTCTCTGAGAAGCAAAATAGTGTTATGCTTTAAAGAAAAAAATCCAGATCCTCTGTCATAAGTAATAATTGCACTCTAAATGTTCTATGGATTATTTACAGACTTAGAAAAGGAGATGAAAATGGGAAAATTTATTGATGCAATGAAGTTTGCTGTAAATGAAATATTCATACTGTATCCATTATATGAATAAAAAAATGATTTTTGAACCTGTCACAATACATTATTTTTCTAAAACTATTGGTATTCCTACTATAAAATCAGAATACACAGCAAAGACATACTATTAGAATCATGGACTTTACATGGCAGTGAAGAATGTAAATATATACAATGTAAACTAACAGATTTATATAGCTTCCTGTTCCCCTTAATGAGGAACAAGGAAGAAAAGCGCATCTTCAGTACAGCTGTTCTTTGTTCTCTCATACCAATATTGATCCTACTCACAAGAAACTGAAGACTTTTTATTCTAACAATGAAATATCTAATCTGCATATTGACAAATCAACTTCATGAAAAATGATCTTTATAACAACTAGATTTGCAGTATCAGATTTATAAGTATTGACTTGAAAAGGGAAATTATACAAGCAATAGCATTATTCTATACAAATAATTATTTCTTACAAGGATTATAATTTAAAAATAGGTATTAAGAATATTAACAAAAAGGATCACTTGTTTCTTATAACATTAATAATCATCAAATTGGTATCAGGAGTGCTCTGCAAAATAGTTACTCACCAAAATAGTTTTCAACTCTATCATGAAACTGACTAGATCTGAAGAATGTTGCAATCTCTGAAAAACAAATTTTAGTTAATGTAATTTCTTTTGTGATTATATATGGCATTATGCTAGATAAGGATTATTTTCTCAATATGTATTTGGCGAATAATGTTCTTAAAGCGATGTTAAAGACTCATAGCAGAAAGTGTGAAACTAACATTGTGGTATAGTTCAGAAGAAGGCAGATAAAGTTTCTATCTCTCTATCAAGGCTCCCTCACCTCTCTGAAGGGACATGAATTATGTTATTATATTATGATCATCAATAAGTAGAATAGACATTCTCAACTGAGTGGATTTCCACCACCACTACCCCCAAAATTACCCTATCTTGTGGGTACACAGGACCTGTTTCCGAGCTGCAGACCGGAAAAGTGCAGGAGGTTGAAAGGGGTAATTAAAAAAAAATTCTAACAGGAAACTGAAAGGTTAAATGCACACCAAATCAGTAACAAATTCAGTAGAGTATAAAGCTATTGCCTTACAAGTAATAATTTACATCATGGTTTATAGACAATGAAGGTTATGTGCATTGTTGGGGAAACAATACTGTGGTCAGTAATGGTTCCCATTTTTTCCCCACTCATTCCTATTTTTAATGCTTGAAAGATTTCCTACACCACTTTGTAATATGTAGAATCATAGGGCTGAAAGGGACCTTAGAGGTCTTCTAGTCCAATCCCCTGCCTAAGGCAGGAGTCCTTATGTCATCCTAGATCAGTGGTGGCAAACCTATGGCATGTGTGCCAGAGAGGGCACTCAGAGCCCTCTCTGTGGGCACATGCACCACTGCCCCAGCACAGAGTTCGCCAGTATTCGTTACTAGAAAGCCAGAGGGATGTGGGGCCAGGCTGTTCCCCTCCTCCTCTCCATGAGTGCCTGAGGACATTTCTCACATCCCCTGCCCCTTTGCCCAGCAGCCCAATGGGAGTGCTTCCTCCCTCCTGTCTGGGGTAAGGTTTGTGGCTCACATGCGGCGTGAGGGTGATGGCAGCCTGTTGAGTCTGTGGCGAAGGTGATTCCCATGGTGGAGTTGGAGAGGAGCTAGGTTGGAGGGGAGCATAGTTCACAGCGTGACATAGCTGGAAGGGAGCAGAACTGGAGGCGAGCAGAGCACTCTCAAACTTACAAAGTATGAGCCAAGGCTAGACAAATTATCAGCATGCATACAACAGCAAAAATCACATTAATAGTTAAAAAGCAAGCCAAGTGCAAACTTTTATCTTTCAATAAAAAGTTGTTTGTATCATTGAAAGCTCTGTGATTGTATTTTTCTTTTAAGACAAAATATGTTAATGTATGAATTGTTTTTTCTAAACTACATCAGTATTCAGTAAATGGCCGTGTTGGCACTTTGCAATAAATAAGTGGGTTTTGGGTTGCAGTTTGGGCACTCGGTCTCTAGAAGGTTTGCCATCACTGTCTCAGATGAATAGTTATCCAATTTTTTTCTTGATAACCTCCAGTGGTGGAGCACTCAAAATTCTATGAGGCAAGCTGTTCCACTGCTTAATCAATCTCACTGTCAGGAAAATTCCTCCGTATTATCCTCTGACAAGGTTCCACCCATTGCCTTCTTATCCAACCCTCAGGTACAGCCCTTCAAGTATTCGAAGCTTGCTTTCATGTCTCCCCTAAGTCTTCTCTTTGTTAGGCTAAAATATCCACTTAAAATAGCTGTTCATCATATGATTTAGCCTCCAGACCCCTTATCATCTTTGTTGCTCTTCTCTACACTGATTTCAGAGCCTCTGCATCTTTTTTTCTATTGTGGTGACCAATACTATAACTTGGTCTCTGAATCTAGTTAAGTTTTATTTTAGTCTATCCCACTGGCTCTATTTTCCAGCAGTTTTTCGACATTTTATTTCCTTATCTGATAGTAGCTCTAATTGTTCTGCATTTGCTATAAACTCTTCTTTGCCTTATCAACTGAAAGGACATGATTCCAGAATGGATTTTTCTCTTTCAAAAAAGACTCCATTGTTGGATTCCCCTTCTCCAAACTTAGAATTAAGGTCCTAATTTGTTATGTTTTTGATAAAACCCTAATCCATGTACTTTGAAGCATTCCATTAAAAATTCAACATAGCAGTTATGAATAAATATAGATTCTATGTTAATTATTAAAAAAAAGTTTGAAAGAATACCTGCTTTAAGATCAGATGATATCCATGAAGCAACTTTTTCAGATGCCAGCTACACTGAATCCTATAAAAATAAAATGTTTTCATGATTATACCTTGCAATCCAAGATTAAAATGAAAAAGATATATACTTAAGTATTTATTTGTAGTTTGGAAGAAAAATATACTGACCCATTATTTAGTACTTTGCATCTTAGTAACATTTAATATCAATATTTTAAAACTAGAAATTCTCCTATTACACATGTTTATAAATGGAGAAACCAATCTTTATGAATGTCTGTATATTCTCATTAATCCAGATTGTAAATCATAGCAAAAATTGTAAAACTACAAAGAACACACCAGGCTGAAGTTTTGCCTTCAAATATAGAATAGAAGAAGGGAATAAACACATCATGAAAGCTCTCAATAATTGTGGCTATCCAAATTGATCCTTTGTCAAAGCCACAAAAAGGTTTAGTAGGAACCCTTTCACAACAGATTCAAAAGAAGAATACAACAAATGTAGCAAGTTGTCATTTTGTATGTTGCAGGATTATCAGAAAAACTCAGGATTTTCAATTAACATATGCATGCGCTTTAAACCCATGAATACATTGAAGCACAAACTAGTCCATCCCAAGGACAAAATACCCAAACATAAACAGACAAGATGTCATTTATGTAATGAAGCTTATTCTGATTTTTACACTGGGGAAACACAATAGCCATTCTACAAACAGATACATCAGCATAGGAGATCAGATGCTTCTGCAGTCCATTTGCATCTTAAGGACCAGGGCCATTCCTTTGACAGCTGCAAATTCTAGACAAGGAAGAAAATTGGATTGCTGGAGTATTAGAATCCATTTATGTAAGTGGAATTACATATTGATTATCTCCAGTTTACAACATAATCCTTTCATATCTCCCCAAACAATTATCATCCCATTCCAATGTGGACCCTGAGGGGCAGAATTAGCCTCTACATCTCTAAGTCTTTATTGCCTAGCCTTCATTATCTTGTTAGCCTGCTATGTGAGAAAGTTTTTATTGTCTTCAGCCTGCTAAGTAAGAAACTTATGAATTCTTGCCATCTCTCTCCTTTCCACTTTGAACTGATAAAGTTCCCCGGTTGGGGAATGAAACATCTTCTTATTAATTACATCAAATAAAGATCAATTGTCTTTTTTGAGAAAGTTTCTTTTTTGCTACAATCTTCATGAAGTATTATCATACAACATTTGAAAAATATCTGAAAATTTTATAGTCTTTGATTTATGACCATGTGGGATCTGAATTTTGGTCAGTAAGTTAAAGCATCAATATGACTGGACCCAATTTTTTGACTGTCTGTATTGTCAAATCATGTCATAGAATCTGGGCATATACAGTCTGAGATAATGGGAGAAGGACAGCACAACATTTTATGAATCTGGGCATATACAGTCTGAGATAATGGGAGAAGGACAGCACAACATTTTATGATAACTGGAAGTGCTTCACAGGCCATATAATACCCTTTCTGAGGCCATCATAACTTCAAAAGATTGTTAAATGACTGATCATAAATCAAGGACTACCTGATATATTTAATAAGTTTATGCTTTGGAAATTAGTAGAGCTGTGCAGTCTAATGGATCTAAAGCAAAAACATACTTCAGAGAGAGCATGGGCATGTACCTTGCACCTGTTAGTGCATCAGTAAGTTTTTTCCTAGGCATCTCTGGTAGTTGTGCAATCCCAGGGAAAATGTGTAAGAGTGATATTGGAGCTTCAAAGTGGCTATGAACAAACTGTCAATGCCTCCTTAATTCAAATGCTTACTTTCCTACAATAGGTCCAGTATGGGGGCCCATGCCTATTCCAAAGTACATTTTGGCTCTAGATCTGAAACAGTATAAATCTCTAGAAATTAAAGTACAATAAAAACTTCAAACTTTAAAATGTTTTTGAAAACCCAACTATTTATTGCATTTTCTTTCAACTAGTTTCATTTTCCCACATTAAACTTGGCAGGAATATTATTAAAATCTAAGTAATACATGGAATAACATTTATGAAGCCCTGCACCTCCTATTCATTTAACTGAAATGATATCTGGTGTAAGAACTGCTACCCCAGAATACTGTTAAACACCTTTTTGTCTCTGAATTCAAAATACTAGAGTCCCATTCCATATAGTCATTTAAATCTTTCACATGAACAGTTATTGCATAACGTTATAAGAATTTCACAAATTAATTATGCAGTATATCACTGTTTCTCAAATTTAAGATGTGAAGACTTCAACTCCCAGAATTCCTTTGCCAGAATTGACAAGATTGAGAAACACTGCACTCTATAATTATTCAAAAAACTGTTCTAAACTTTTTTCTAATCAGTTCTTAGATAAACACTGTCCTAATATTTTGAAGAGAAAAATCTCCCTGTCTACCAACAGACACAAGCTCTAAACATTTCTACTGAAAGATACTAAACCCTTTTCCTTCAAATGTTGTAGAACATTTGCCATGATAGAACATCTTGATCGTCAGCATCTGTTCCCACAGAAAGGAAAATAGTGAATGTGATACCAATTTCTACAAAGAGGGCATCACTTACAAATTGCTGTTGGAATCAGTACATTATAACTTATATATAAATGAGCTGGAATTCAGGGCTGAGCAGGGAAATAGGCCTGTTTGAGAATGATAGCAAACTGTAGAGGGTGATAAATTCTTACAGCGTTTGTGAGAAATTCCAAAAGGTTGTCTCCTGTTTAAGGGAACAGGCTTCAAAATGGCAAGTTCAATGTAAGGAAATACAAAATGCTACATGCTACCCACAGGAAATTCATATTCATCTATACAGTGAGATTTGAGTTGGCAGTGACTGACCAGGAAAGAAATATCAGTCACGATGGACAGCTCAGTGAAAGACCAACTCATTATGCAACATTTATTTAAAAAAGGCCAAATTTTTTAGGAAAGGAACTGAAAATTGGTTGGAATCATTAGGAAAGGAACTGAAAATTGAACTGTCAATCTAATAAGGCTCTTATACAAATATACACATTAGGAATATTGTATACATTTCTGGGGATTATACCTTCAAAGTTACAAGAGTTACAAATGCACATAAAAGGGCAAGCTAAATCATTATGGAGCTGGAATGGCAACCCTATAAGAAAAGACAACATCACCGAAGACTCTTTTAGTTTGGAATGAAAAAGTTGGACAGATATAACACAGGTATATAAATCCATGCATGGAGGTTTTTTCTCACAGAATGTTAGAATTCCAGGTAATCTCTTGAAAAAAACAACCTTTTGTACAGTACATAGCAGAACTGTGAAATTTCTACCAGCAGTACCACAAGTAGAGGCAACCAATTAAAAGAGGGTTGGACAGATTAATGGAAGGCTATGAAACGCTACTAATTTTGAAGGCTGTTTATTATTTTCTGAATCTTGGGCAGCATGTGTTAAATGGTTTCCTACTGGTTACCACAAAAGGGGGTTGCTGCCTTTACTTCTGGCTTTCCAAATGCATACAGTTGATCACAGTGTGACATAGAATGCTGGACCAGATGGAACTGTGACTGGATCAAGCAGGGCTGATCTGCTCAAGAAAACAGGAAAATGTCCATCAATCATTCTCTTCTTCTAATGAAAGTTAAAGGTGTTAATTAGTAGAGATTATAATTCAGATTTAAAGTAACTGTTTGCTACATTATGTATCATACCACCCATAATTGATATTTAAAAAAAAATGTGTAGCACCAGTAAGGTTCTCCTCATGTCTCATTAGAAAATACCTACCATGATATAATGCATTAAATCATTTAAATGAATAAATATAAATAATTGGATTAGACATATTTTAATCAAGGGACTTCCTGACTTTTTAATTTAATCTATACTGTAAATTCAGCATCTTACAATAAACCTACAGTAAGTAACTATATATTTTTCTCTCCACTTAGTATAAGTTATATACAAAAGAAAAACATTTTCATTGTCATTTAGCTTCCCTAAAGGGTTCATCACTTTCCTCAAAACCTGGTCACCAGCCATTTCTAACAACTTTCATTTTTATTACATATTCTGAAAACAAGTACAAATTCCATGGAATCTTTGCAGTACAGAGAACAGTATCCTTTTCAGTGTGTGTAATAAGTAAGTTTTGAAATACAAAACTGACTGTGTTCCTGTGTCTTATAAACAGTCTCATAAAAGGACATATAATATTGATATCTTTCTTCATGCTAAGCTCATTTTTATGGTCATATGTTTTAATATAAACCTGGATGAATACTAGTAGGTTTAAATAATGTAAGTACAGCTATCCACTAAATTATTTTAAATATTAAAATAATTTCTTACTACATTGTTCAAAGGTAAGAAAGGAAACATGTGCCAGGTCATTTTTATGTGTGAATGCTATACAAATGTTTGCAAAGTTGACTGATCTATGTAAATATGCTAGATCAATTTGCCTTTGTTGTTCAGTTGCGCAGTCGTGTCCGACTCTTCGTGACCCCATGGACTGCAGTACGCCAGGCCGCCCTGTCCTGTACTGCCTCCCATAGACTTCCCAAGCCCACGCCCATCACACTATCTATGCTATCTATCCATCTCATCCTCTGCTGTCCCCTTCTCCTCTTCCTTTCAATCCGTCTTAGCATCACAGTCTTTTCTAATGAGTCTTCTCTGCACACTATGTGGCCAAAATACTTAGCTTCAGCTTCAATAACTGTCCCTCCAATGAGCAATGAGGGTTGATTTCCTATAGGATTGACTGGTTTGACCTCCTTGCCCTCCAAGGGACCCTCAGTAGTCTTCTCAAGCACCACAATTTGAAGACATCAATTCTTCGATGCTCAGCCTTCCTAATGGTCCAGCTCTCACAGCCATATATTACCACTGGGAAAACCATAGCTTTGACTATATGGACCTAAGTCAGCAAGGTGATGTCTTTGCTTTTTAATATACTATCTAGGTTTGCCATACCTTATCTCTCAAGGAGCAAGCGTCTTTTGATTTCATGGCTGAAGTTACCATCTGCAGTGATCTTGGGGCCCAAGAAGGTGAAATCTGCCACTGTTTCAATTTCTTCCCCTTCTATTTGCCAGGAAGTGATGGGACCAGTTGCCA
>JANHZU010001295.1:9120-21928 GCA_032468055.1 Acrochordus granulatus
AAAATGTTAAGAATGGAGGTAAAACAGAGGAGCATCCTAGGAAACTGAGCTGGGATTTACAAAAAGCCATTTGAGTACTTATCTCGAGTTTTCCCTGTTTAGGTAAAGGCTCAGAATCCCAGTAATACAGATAAGTAGTATTCTGAAAAGAAAATCTAATTCGGAAATAGAGCCAAGCAAGTATATATTGCTGTGGAGATGAAAGTGAAGTGCTTTGAATGTTCAAAAGTGAAATATGGCTGATTATTATTTCCAGGTTTGAGCAGGAAGTGCTTGGAGCTCCTGTCTCCCTGCCTCCTGTTGCCCCTGTAGTGGAAGCTGTGCCAGTTGCCCTAGCAGTACCAACCGTATCTGCTGTGCCTCCTGTTCCTGTCATCCGACCCATTATTGCTACCAACACTTATCAGCAGGTGAGCAGTTTGTTTAATTATATTATTTGAAACAAAGATTCTTGAATGTTCTCAGGGGAATATTTAAAATCAGTGATAGATTGGTTTTCACTTTGGAAAGACAAGCTGTATAGATCTAGTTTCAGACCTCATTTTTCAAGCAGGTTTCACAAGATAATTTTTATTTGAGATATGGGCAGTTAATTGATGGTAAGAGAATCCTTATCTTTTCACTCACTCTGGGTCTTGCTCATAGCCTGTAGAAAAAGCCATCCTTTTTCCTGTTCTGCCCAGCATAATAGTAGATGTAAGACAGATGTGGGAAGTAGTGCAGAACAAGCCAGAAATTCTATATTAGCAATTTGTTTCCCTCATTTTTCTGTGTTGGGGCCATAATGGCTAACTGTACTCAATCTAGTGCTCTTTATGTATTGACTGGGAATTTTGTATGAGTTTGGAGAAGAGTAGTCCCTATTCTTAAATCATAAGAAATTAGTATAATGTTTCTAAAGATCTAATGGAAGCTTCTATTCTCTGCAATTTCTTCTTTAGGGAAATCCACCCATTCCTTTAGTGTGCATTTGTTTGTTTGATTTATATGAACAAATGCCACTGCTGCCAAATATGCTAATCTATATCCAGTTTTGTGCAGCTGAATAAACTGTAAGGGTCTGTTGAAAGGAGTTCAGATTTATTTCTGGAGAACAAACATCATGACTAAACATCATGGTGACTGTAAGGGTCAGTCCTTGTACTTATTCTGACATAGTAGTTGTTGCAAAAAATTTTTTTCTGCTTTATTTGATTTCCAAAGTACCCAGGATTTTAGATTACATGCAAGAATGGTGATCATAAATATATAATGGACAAACATCTAAGTTCTATACATGACTCCTCATCTTACTTTGCTAACATTTGTTCTTTCATTTTGTTATCTTTGTGCACTCCAGGTCCAGCAGAGCTTGGAAGCCCGAGCAGCAGCTGCTGCCACAGTAGTTGCCCCTATCGTGGCTCCTCCAGTGCCATTTGTAGGCCCAGGTAAGGTCAGTTCCAAAGCATTTGGCTGAGCAATCATCTTCTATCCCCACACTAACTTCAGCAGTATCTTTGAAAGTGAGAAAGATTTATTATCCATTTATCTCTGAAAGAAGAAAGGTGCCTCACTCCAATTTAAATAATTTAGTGTATTGTGTTTGAGAAAGTCTGTTCTTAGTTCTTAGAATATTGTCTCCAAAGTATCTAGCAATCAATCTAAGAAAACACAAAAGGGGAAGAATCAAACTAAGAGCTGAAAAAGTAATGTTCAAGAATACCCTGTGCTGCTGAACTGCTGAAATAAATAGATCTTGTCTGGTTTAAAAATGTGGGTCAGAATAAAGGCAGAGTTAGTGTTACTAACTAAGTTACTGCCTCTGATATGAGGCAGAGTTGCTTATATTCTCAACAATTGCACTTCAGATGGAACATGACAGTGGGCCTCTTCAGCTGATCCAACTGTTGGAAGGGTGAACCTCTTTTAAGCCTCCTGGTCCCAAGTCATTTATGATAGTTTTCCTCGACTAGGTACAGGTCTGTTATAGTACAGTTTCCATAATCTCATCCGGTTTGGTTATGTGAGCGAGGGAATCTGATTGCACTCCAGCATATTGGCAGAAATCTAGACTGTGGAAGACAAATGTTAAGAGTTTTAAGGTAATAAACAGCATTATGAATTGAACTGGCAGCAGACTTGAGGGGATGCAAAAGGGTGTCTTTTAAGTGGCATAGATGACACTATGTAGGGCAAGTGCGCCATTTTCTACTCCAGGAAATTAGCTTTTCCTTTAACCTGCCTGACAGCTCTGTTGTACATACATTCTATATCAACTTTTGATTTGTGGTAATGCACATACAAAAAGCAAGAGGAGATGACCACAAGGAAATGATCGGGCTAGAGGAAGTGGGACAGGCCCCACTCCTTCATCTCTGCACCTCATTTAGAGATAAGAGATGTTCTCTGTTTCCAATATAAAATCACAGTGGCCTGCAGGAAGAGTTGCATTTTCTACTCCTCCAGCAGGCTAAGAAAATTACTTCTAGGCTAGAAACTGTTCACTTTAAAAGGAGTTTTTAAAGCATCTTTTTTCTTCCAGCTGTTCCCCCACAACGTCCTCCCATTCTCCGCCCAACTTTTGTGCCTCATGTCCTACAGCGAGCAGGTAAGCATTCCTTTTACTTTATTTTAAGCCAGTAAATGGTGAGAGCCTATCTTTTTCTACCACTGTCTTTTTTTTAGGTAGTCCTCGACCCATGGCAATGCGCCCACCACATCACCAGCCTATGGTAGGACCCCCAATGCCAGGTCCTCAAGGGCCCCCAATGCTGATGGGCCCACCAATGCAGAGAGCACCTGGCCCACCCCTTGGAGGCATAGGGCCAATGCGGCCTAGTCCCCCCGTAAGTGCCTTTCTCTTTTAGAGTTTCAAAGGGATAGTACGACTATAACAAATTTTGAGATTAATTATGAGTGGTTTAGAATTACATGAAGGGGGTGAATTTCAGTTTGCCAGTATAAGCTAAAAGCAATAAATGTGCTGGTGCAGAACAGACAGTCCTCTTTTTAAACTCTCTGCTGATGGTCACAGATTGACCCAGTTCTTTTGCAAAGGAGCTGCGGATGTGTTCACTGGTATAGTTTATATGGCTGCCCATCTCACAAGAAAGGGACTTTTATACTATCTATGTAAGAAATGATTTTTTTCACTGATGCTATAGGAAATCTCATCAGTATAATTCTATGTGTCAAAGTTTAGCTATTAATAAGCTATTTAAGACTTGAACAACATTGAGTTTTTAATAGTTTAACTCCTTAACTGATGGACTTTGTTTTTTAATTAAAAACAATTTTTCCTCTATAGTTGAATTATCAAAATATTTTTGCTTTTTTGTACTGTGTCTCATTATACTGGGTTATTGCTTTTTTTCTGTTACATTGCAAAAACCAATTTTAAAAAAGAGTATGTGAAGCTTATAACTATGTTGTGCTCCTTCTTGACCAGGTGGGGCCTGGCATTACTGTTGGCCCTTTGGCTCCCCTGGTGTCTGTTCCTCGGCCAGTGGTGACCCCTCCCAAAGTCAACCCCACCGTCATCCAGGCAGCTCCAACAGTATATTCTTCTCCACCCGTGAAAAAACAAGAGGTTAGTGAGTGTGATAAAGCCCATCTGGTTAGTTTTGCACTTGCATCCATTCATCCTTTCCAACTTCTTCACTTCCAAGGAAGGAGATGACTTAAAACCACACCATGGAGCTTCTTTAGAGGATCATATGAAAAAATGGTCTCCAGTCAGTGCTGTTCCTGGCTCCTGAGCATCATTGGCATCTTCCCTCTGCTTCTGCAGGAGGAACATCGAGAGCCTCTGCCACCTGTGGTGGAGGAGAAAGAACCAGCTGGGATCGAGGAGCCTGTGATAGGCCCAAGTATGCCAGAAACAGACCTGCTCCCCATCGTGGATTCCCGGGGGCTGCCATCACTACGTGGGCACGACCTGGCACCTGCACGAGGGAAGCGCCCCCGAGGGGCTGATGCTGGATTTGTTCCTGTAGAGGTAAAAAAAAAAAGTCATTTCTTTGTAGAGGAAGTGAGTAGTTTCCTCTTGGAAGTAGTCATCTTATTTGTGTGTTTTTCTTCAAAGCTGTTGAGAGCTAAGTATTATTGGGATGGCAGGAATGGGAAGGGAGACAGGATATAGCCCAGCTTCAGACATGTTGGAGAGAGCCAGTTTGGTGTAGTGGTCTAGGAGCTGGCTTAGAAACTAGGAGATAGTGAGTTCTAAGCCTGCTTAAGGCATGAAAGCTGGCTGGGTGACTTGGGGCCAGTCCCTTGCACTCAGCCCAATCCAGCGCTCTCACCTAATGATAATGTTAATGCAAGCCACAATGACTATCCTGTGGCTTAGCATCAGGAGTGAACTTCATTAGGAGGCTGAAAGACTTATAAGAAGGAGGAGGAGCCATCAAATTGTGATTGTATGTTGAAAAGAAGGTTGGAAGTCAATACATTTCTTCAGTTCTTTTTCCATCATCTTTGGAAGCCCTAATGATGAAACTGAAAGGCCACCAGCATATGTTTATCAATAAGCTGCAGGCACTGGCAATGTATAAAGACCTAAGAATGTTGCTAATCATGAGAAGCATCTTCCAGTATAGTATCCTATACTAGCTAGAGACCAATAAACAAGTTATGAAGATAACCCTTTAATTCCCCAGATGCCACTGACACACGTTTAAGTCTTAAGTTCCATCAATTGTCATTATATCATGTGAATGAACCAGGGTCAGGAATTATAGTGAATGGCCTAAGTTAGGTAGGGGTTAATGAGAAAAGATGGAAAAGTGTGGCTTTTTTCCCATTTGATCTTCATTCTCTAGCCTGCTGAGACAAGGACAGTCTTCAGTTTCAGATTTGTTCTTCAACATAGGTTAAGTAATTAACATATTCCTCTCTGCTCCTAGCCGGTCATGGAGAGCACTCCTGAGGATAAGAAGAAGACAAAGCAGGAGAAGTTGAAGCGTTGCATTCGTACCGCTGCTGGGACCTGCTGGGAGGATCCCAGCCTTCTGGAATGGGATCCTGGTGAGCATCCAAGTAGAGTGGGCCAGTGGGCAAATAGTGGACGATACTGGTGGTTGCTGAGGCCACAATTTTCCCTCAAGCCTAACTTTGCCATCAACATCCCTTCCCAAATTGGGTGCTTTTCAAGTGTATGGATTTGTAAACATCTTCAGACCCTCCCAGCATAACCTAACTTGTGCATCAAACCAAATCAGAATTGTTGTGTTTTGAATCAATCATGGTCTTTGAGATTTTTTTTTTGGCACCTCTGACTCAGTGTTGACAAGCCCGTGTAATGTTCTTGGCAAAGTTTTTCAAATTGGTTTGCCATTGCCTGCTTCCTAGGCCTGAGAGAGAGTGACTGGCCCAAGGTCTTTCAGCTAGCTTTGTGCCTAAGGTCTTGCAGTTTCTAGCCTGATGCCTTAACCACTACACCAAAGTGGCTTTTTGAGATTGGCTTCAGGAAAAGAAATACAATGATTCCTCTTCTGGAGAAGTAAAAACCATAAAAGCTGTAAAAAAGAGTTTCTTGAAATTTTGATTCATCTCACCTTTTATGTATGCCTATTGAAGATTCTGTTTGGAGGACTAGGCAAGGATCCTGTGTTACCCTTCTTTCCTTCCTTCCTAGATGATTTCCGGATTTTCTGTGGAGACTTGGGCAATGAGGTGAATGATGACATCCTGGCCCGTGCCTTCAGCCGCTATCCATCTTTCCTAAAGGCCAAAGTCATCCGGGACAAGCGCACTGGCAAAACAAAAGGCTATGGCTTTGTCAGCTTCAAAGACCCCAACGATTATGTTCGTGCCATGCGAGAAATGAATGGTAAGTGTAAGGACTCTGTTTATTGATGGCAGGAGTAGAGATGCCCATCTCATTCAGAGAGGATATCTGCTCAGGTCCCATTGAGGTGAAGAAGCAGATTCATCCTCCAGCTAAAAAGGAATTAACCAGTGATGCAGAAGTCCTGTTTTGACATGGGCACATTCCCTCTTCTCCCAAGGAAGGGCAAGAAAACCAAAACATCAACTGGCTACTGAGTCTAACCACAACTTAAGAATGTCCAATCTGGAGTATAGCTCAATAAGAGTCTGTCCCCTATCTCTATATGTATGTATGTATATCTCTGATCAACTGCATTTGTTCCATTTTAGAGAACTTAAGTCAGTTTCCACATTACAGTTGTCCTTTAATGATGTGGTCCTGACATAAGAATAAACTATGGTTTGTTTCAACTCAGGTTACTGGAATGTACCATTATAGCTCAAGTAGTCATTAAGCCATTAATGCTAGTTTCATAATCTCAGTAGTGAGGATAATATAACAGATGCCCCCCAAATAAAAAACTCACATGATCACTTAAGTGCAGTATGTGAACTCAGCTAGTCTAAGGAGATTCTGATTGGGCAGGCAAATTACATTTGCCTGCTCCAACCCAACGCCCTCTAGTTCCCCTTATTCACAGCTGCCCTTAGATATCAGTGGAATTTCTGTTTGGGATGGCAGAGCTTTGCTTAGTGACCTGGCTTCAGCAAGTGGGTGTCTTATTAAATTTCCCCACACACTATTTCTTGGTGGCAGGAAAATACGTGGGCAGCCGGCCCATAAAACTGCGCAAGAGCATGTGGAAGGACCGTAATATCGATATTGTGCGCAAGAAACAGAAAGAGAAGAAAAAGCTGGGTCTGAGGTAGTGGACAGTGATCACCATGCTGCGCTTTACCCATCAGCCTAAGCCAAGGAAACTGGGCCTTCTGGAGAAGATGTGGATTGCGAGAACTCGGCCAATAAGAAAGGGCCTTGAGATACCAGCCCCCAGCCTGAAGCTCCTACGCATGGAGATGTTGCGTGTTTGCATCCTGTTCCCCAGACTAACTGGCCTTCCAGGTTTGATAGTGAGGAACCACAACTTGTAGAATCTTCTGGGGGTATTTGGAGAGGGAAATACTTTTGTGCTGAATCAATAAATTTATGTGCTTTTTTCATGTCTGCTCTCGTTTCTCTGATGACCATCTTCCCCTTATTTAGGGCATCTTGCCTTCTTCTTATTTTGCTTTTCTTTTGGGGGGAGGGTAACAGGCTGCTTATAAATTTTGTAAATCCAGAGACAGCCAATTGTTGGAGAAATCAAGGGAAAGAGCCTTGATTTCCAAGCCTTTTGGAATCCTGCTTGTAGACATTGCAGAGCAAACTGATCCTCTATTGTAGGAAATAGCCCAGCTTTCATATTGATTCTAAAAGCTTATTATTTTGTGAAACGTCTCAAAGGTGTATTGGGTTGATTCCAACATGAGCCAAGTTGGAGTTAGATTCTCTTTCATTCAGAATACTTGGAGTACTCTGTGATTTTCCATACCCTGTTATTTGTGTGTATTTGTGAATAATGTTATCTGCCATGCTGAATTATTTTGTAAAGACCTCTTGGAATATTCAGTTTGGTCAGAATATACAAAGACCATTCTTCCTGTTAAGTTCATTTTGGGACCTAATTCACACCTCACACTAAACACAATTACTGCTTTCACAGAAAATGCTAACTCAGAATCAGACAAACGGTACAGCGGTTTAGTAAATTGTATGAAAGTAGCAGGGATGTGATATGCTTGTAGCTTTGACCAGTATGCCTTGTACAGTACTCTTGTTAGGTAATGTTGAAAGATTCCATAGGTTCTGTAGCCCCTCATTTTCCAGCTGTCAGATGTTAACTGTGCTGTTGACTTTTTGCACATCAGTCTTTTGGCATCTGTAGTTAAAAGATGTTGCTGAATAAGAGTCTGGTTGAAACGGGTACAAAAAATGATTGCAATCCTTTTCACCTCCCAAGAGGAGCATTGAGGTTGGGAACAGGAAGCATGAATTAATGTCAGTTGAATATAGACTTGTCTGTGTGGTCTGTACCTATTGGTGAAATGGTAGACCATTGAACATGTTTGCTGTTTTCAGTGAGAAGGGCTAATTTTTAAGAGGGTGGGGATCAGAAAGGAAGTAGCCTCCCCCCAGCTGTGGCTGCCACATTGTTCTTTCTCTCTCTGCTTTGCTGTCTTAGAGGAGGTGTTTGTATTATCCTGGGGCTGAGCAAACAGGAAAAACAGCCAAAGAGCAGGAAGCAGATGGGAGAAGCTTGGAAAAGCAGGAGCTTTGACCCTAGCTGGGGAGGAGATTTATGGGGGGCAGGCAGCAGTTGTTCAGACAGATGAAATTCCATTGACCAAATAAATAAGCCAGCAAGATTTGGAAGGGGTTGAAAGATGACAGAAAACTTAAAAGTTTTCTTTGGTCTTAGTTAGGCCCTTAAATTATTATAAAACTTGTTTCAAAAGATACTCAAAATCAGCAAGAGAGGCTGCAGCTAGCCTAGGCTAGTTCACATGCTTTTTAGAAAACAAAACCAGAATATAGTTCCTTATTTTTGTAGGTCCCCAAAGAAGGTAGTTTTCCCCATATCTCAGCAGACAGATGTGATGCCTCTCTTCTTTTAGCAAGCACTCTGTGAACAGACTTGGAAATTCTTCAGTGTGAAAATTTGGGTCAGGTTCAGCTTTCTTGAATACCCACAGTCCTTGCACTTTCGTACAATGTAAACATGGACTGAGATTACGCCTAACCAGAAAGGTTATCCTTTCTGGTTATCCCAAAATGCCTAGCGAGTGGTCTGTATGATCTTTGGTGCCTTCCTACCAATTGGGATTGTATCCTTAAACCAATGTTTCTCAGTTTTGGGAACTTTTAAGATATCTGACCTTTAACTCCAGTGCTGGCTGGGAATTCTGGGCGTTGAAGTCCATACAGCTTAATGTTGCCAAGATTGAGAAACAGTACCTTAAACCTATAATGTGAAAAAATTTTAGAGAAATAGTGTCTTGGATTAAATCTGAAAGAGTCTCAAAAATGGTTTGTATTTTTTTTGACCCACTGTTGGCTTACCTTTGATCAGCATAGTCTTCTCTGTGGCCATCCATGCAAGTTGTAAATGTCAGTGAAAAGAGGACTGAAAACGTTTGGAAAACTGTCAGGGTTATGGTGTTTTCTGGGCTTGACATTTTCCTTACAGACATTTCATTACCTTTCTTTGTAATTTCAGTGGATAAACCTCAGCATTGGCAAGAAAAATGCTGAGCTCACAAAGAATACTAAGAACCTAATCAACCAGCCCTAAGTATGTTTATTTCCTTTATCGCACACTTGAAAAATTACACTGCCAATGCTAAGGCTTCCCATCAACAGTGTCTGCAGAAAACCTGGATGATGCCAAAATAATTGTGCAGCATAATCACAAAAGCCCACTTTGTTTCCTAAAATCTGGCAGAACTTTGTCAATTGTGGCATTTATGGGTTGATGATACACATGTTGGTCCTTGCACTCTCACTGATGCCCATATTCCCCACATTCCTCCAAAGGTATTTTCGCCCCCAAATCTTCCTGTGACTCACCCATCAAATCCACAAAGCTTCAGTTAAACCACAGCACAACTATTTAATACACAGTACAAAACAATTGAATTTTAGAATAGAGAAGTGAACTGGTTGGTTGCTTTGGAAAGGGAAACATATTCACAAAAATAAGTGCAATACAGAATTTCTGTGTTGGAGGAGTTAAACTGCTGCAGATATGGTTTTGAGGGCTAGAGGTATTATCCAGCCAGTGTAGAGGGTTCCCCATACTTCCTATGTTGAAAATTATTGGCTCATTACTGTGCTCATTGCTGATATTGAAAATGGACTGATGAGCTTTGTCAGGGGGATTCAACCTTGGGAACTTTAAGATGTGTGAACTTCAACTCCCAGAATTCCTCAGCCATCCATGAGGTATTCTGGGAGTTGAAGTCCACATATCTTAAAGTTGCCAAGGATGGACACCCTTGATGTAAAGGAAGTACTTGGCCTCTGAACAATCAACCCCTGGTTTCTTCCCACTACTCCCATCCAAGATGGTGTCAAGGTGTCTTTGGAATGATAGGAAGACAAGTTTAAATCCTTATTCGTGCAAGTAGAGGAATATATATCCATGTTGTAAAAGTGTGAGCCATTTCTTTCACTGGGCAAAACAGTCCTACATCTCAACAGGTGGGTTTTCAGCATTAAAAACTAGAAACATAGTTGTTTAACCACTGGAAAAAGGAAAGTTGTTTTTTTAAGACAAACTTCACAATTGGTAAGAAATACTTAGTGGGCAGTGGTGGTGAATTCTCACTAGAGGTTCTCAAGGAGGGACAGTGTCTTGTCTGAGAGCTGCAGGTGCAAGATTCCTACACTGAATGCAGCTTGTCTACATGGCTTCTAAGATCCCTTTCAGTCCCATCATTTAATGATTTTAGAGACACTTTAAGTGAAGTGAGGCACAATAGGACACTGGCACTTGTAAGGTGACCATCCTCTTTTGCTCTACAGCAGTGTTTCTCAACATGGGCAACTTTAAGATGTGCAGCCTTCAACTTCCAGAATTCCCCATCCATCATGTTTAAAGTTGTCAAAGTTCAGAGACACTGCTCCACTGGAACAAAATCCTTTAGACTATATACTGTACACAGAAAAGTTCGTTATACAATCACTTCCTGACTATCTGAATTAATACCCATTGGATCATAGAGAACCATGTTACTACAGTCTGGAGGTGGTGGATTTCATTGTATATAATAATAAGGATGAGGTGACCCTAAAGTAGAAAGCTAATACAGTGACAGTGTTGTTAGCTTTGGATTTGCAGATAGCTCTTTTCTGGGAGAAACATCTAAAATAATGCTTGATCCTGATGCTTCCAATGTTCAGCACATCTATTGCTTTAATAGTTTATCACCTTATTGTGCTTCTACTGAGCCATCTACATTACAAGCAAAAAGAGTCCAGAGTCAGTTCACTACCATTTCCATCACATGAAAAACTCTAAAATTCCAAGGGAAATTACATGTTATAAAAGCAAACTGAACATAGTATATACTGAAGTATATCTTTCCCCAAGAATGTTAGTCTTTGCCAGTTTGGGTCAATTGAGATACACTGAACTACAGTTTCCATAATTCCAAAAGAATAAATCTTTTAATTAGCTAGCTGGGAAATATGGGCCCTTTAGGACGACACCTCTATTAGGCCCTAAGTTTGGGAAAGGCAGTCTGTTGAATGTGATCCTCATCTGAAAATGAATTTGTAAGAGTTGGTCTCCAAACTGAAAAACATTCAGAAGACCATCATGCAAACAGCTGCAAGTTTCCTCATTGTCATTAAACAGACCCACCATCTTCCCAGAGCACAAGTGATTAGAAAAAACAAGAAAATCTCCCTAATGTATAGTGATTTCAAAGTAAGAACAGTTCTGGGAATTTTTGCTATTCTGGCTAAAGAAAACCCCAAATGATACTCAGAAAATAATCATTTTTCACATTTTGGCAGTTGTCAAACTGCAACTTAAGCATTTTAATGGCTCACAGCAGCACCAGGGGAAAAAGTCTGACATTTGGACTAGACAGGACTTGCACTTCTGAAAAGACTAAAAATGACTTAATGCAATGCATAGAGCAGTATTTCTCAACCTTGGCCACTTGAAGATGTGTGGACTTCAACTTCCAGAATTCCCCAGCCCCAGATGGGGATTTCTGGGAGTTGAAATCCATACATTTTGAAATTGCCAAGTTTAAGAAACACTAGCCTAAAGTGAGAACCTCATACTTGCTCTGTATTCCTCGTATACAAAGAAACATGCCATTCCTGCTCCCATTATGTACATGGTGTAATACTAGATGTGGGGGAAAATTAAGCAAGCCGAGGCGTCACATCTTTATCTCCTATAATTCTGAAACCCTGTCTATTCCTGCAAAATTCAGGCAGGGCTAGCACAAAATCTGGCTGGTAAAGTCTTCCAGCTAAGTCCAGGGATGGTTTAGATCGGATAGCTTTTTGGTAGAGCAGCAGAAGAGTGCCTGCTAATGGTGGAGAGTGCGACTGCTCCCCCTCCCTCTTTATTCATGACGACAGGTACACATTCAAGATGGTACTCCCTGTATCCCAATTTTGGGTACAGTGGACATTTGTGTAATGAGACTTTCTGACAGAAGTTCAGGTAGCTCCAGGACCTTCTGGAGATTAAAAGAAAGAGCCCAAGTGGTTGGTAGCCTGCCTAGACACAGGGGGATTCTGATAGAGGTTCCCCCCAGTGGAATTCCAGTAAGGGGCAGGTGGCCCAAAAAAACCCGAGGATGAGGAGGGCATCTGTGTGCCGTGGCCCAGGCCGAAGCCCACTTTCTGCTGATGGTAGGGAGGCAGGTAAGGCAGTTCCGTATGGTGGTATTTGTAAAGGGCTGCCTCACCCGGCTGCCCCTGCTGGGCTTGGTTGATGCCCTGGAAGTCGAATTTGTAGGCATAGCGCTTGCCGTGCACTTTGGTCATGATGCTCTTATCATAGTAGTAGCGCAGTGCCCGGCTCAGCTTGTCATAGTTCATGTTGGGCTTACTTTTGCGCTCACCCCATCGCCGTGCCACTTCGTCTGGATCCGTCATCTTGAACTCACCATTGGTCCCTTCCCAGGTGATGCAGCTGGCATTGTTGCTGTCCGAGAGCAGCTCCAGGAGGAATTGCCATAGCTGGATCTGACCACTACCTGCCGGTGAGACAACAGCGCCTTTAGATCAGCACTAGCTTGTGTCTGGGAGGACCAAGGACCTCATGTTCACTCCTACCCACCTTCTGCTGGGCAAGAGAGATCTCAGAGTGCTAGTTGGCAAGTGTCAATCTTCCCAGGTAGACCAGGCAGGAAACATGACCAGAGGAGCTAATTCTACTTAGTTGTAAGCTACATTAACAGAATCTTGCAAGTCTAAAAGTACACATCTCCC
>JANHZU010001295.1:22028-36297 GCA_032468055.1 Acrochordus granulatus
ACATTAACAGAATCTTGCAAGTCTAAAAGTACACATCTCCCACTGTCTGCTTTATGGCCTGAGAACCTAGGTAAGTTCCTTCTGAGTCTCTTCTCCCTCCATTATTCTGTAGGCTGTACCTTCTCTTCCCCAGTTATTCCCATATACCATTACAGCAACTAGGATGAGTGGATAGCTGCAAAATGAATGTTGAAGACTAGAGACAGGCAATTTTGCCTGTACTCTAGCTCCAAATCTCATCAGCTGCTGCTGGATGATGCTAATAGAAATCCAGAGGGCACCATGTTTTGCTGGTGGAGGGAGCAGAGGAGGACTTGGAATCCATTTTAACTTCTGGCATCGACATGGACAAGTTCACACAGTTGTCAGTACTGGGTTGCCATTGCCTTCTTCCTAGGGCTGGCAGAGAATAACTGGTTCAATCATCCTAAGGCAGAATTGGAACTCTCTGCTTTAGTCTAGTCACTAGTGCCTTAATTGCTAGACCTAACTGACGCTCACAGTATTGTTTAACCTTGGATGTAATACACATGATTAATTTTCCTCTTCTCCAGGTCCTCTCCTCTGTTTGAGCTTCTTTATAGAAAAGGCTGGATTCACAAAATCAAATGGAGTTATTGGGTCTGGAGGTATCGATTTTCTATCTCCTCTACCCTTGCCTTAAACAGCAGGATGGTAGGCAGACATTCGGTGGGTGAAGTCTCCTGTTCCTCTGACTACTTTGAGAAGGCATCTCTCCTCTTGTCTGACAGCTAGGCACTAAATGCTCTACTCCCAAGACAAAAGATGGATGGACTCACCTGGGTTTGCCAAGCGGCTGCTAGTGGGCCCAAGGACTTGGTATGGATCTATTGGGAGAAAGAAAGAAATAAGAGGGAGTAGAATTGGATGCATGGGAAGGATCTCCTCCTCATCTCTTCCCCATAACTGGAAAAGCTCACAAATTCCTCCTCTTATGATAGTTGTAATGATCTCCCTCTAAGTTGGGCTATAACTCTACAGACAAGATGCAACTCACATGACTAAAGTTTTCCTTATGTGGCTCTATACACTGGCTTGTCATGCTAGCTTTCTAGATGAAGAGAAGTGACGTACAGTAATTAGCTATGCAAAGCTTCCCCCTCCCAGCTGCAGTTTGTTGAGCCCAAACCCTTCCCCTCCCCAGGTGAAATGATTCAGCCCAAACATTTGATTAGCTCAAGTGAGTTGGTGGATTTCCCCCATTGCCATACTTTTGGGTTAGCAACTCATTTCAAAGCAATTAATCTGCTCCTGAGATAGAAAAAGCCCAAACAGAAGCTATTCACTGCATGGCAAGACACACAATTATTGCTGAGCATTATGGATTGCGTGGTTGGTAGAAGTGGAGGAATGCAGGCTGATTAGAAAAGCACGAGTTGGTGGAGGATGTGCATCCAGAGGTCAGCAGGCCTACCAGGTGCAATGCGTGTTGAATCCGGGATCCGGCTCACTGTTTGGATCTGTGGTGGGGAACCTTCAAAGTGGAAGATGAAAATAAGCAGGACTAAGTGGTAGCTATGATGTCATTTCTTTAGTCGAGGATGTCACTGTTCCCCACTGCTTGCGTATGAGCAGAGAAGGATCAGACCAACAATCCCTTCCACCTATCCTCCTGCACCTTACAGAGGAGCCAGAGAAATCCATGAGCAGAACATGGATGCATTAAGACATTTGCATTCGTGATCCTCATTAAATTGACACTCAGTGGCAAATTGTAAAGCAAATTCCAATTCTGGAATGAATTTGGAACAACCATGGCATAGTAGTGTTTACATGCTTCACTCTAATTTTGAGGATGTGGTTGTACAACCCACCAGACCAGTGTTTCTCAACTACAACTTTAAGATGTGTGGACTCCAACTCCCAGAACTCCCCAGCTAACACTGGCACAGCACATTAACCAAACCTAAACATTAGGAGTGACATTAGGAGCTATACCTTTGGGAGTGGTGCTTACCGCACCGCTGCCCCAGCTGCTTCGCCGGATTTCATCATATGCAGACTCTGTATCAAACGAAGAGCACAGATGACTTATTTGGCAGAAAAGCTGTTTAGATCAGCGTTTTTCGACTTGGCAACTTTAAAATGGGTAGACTTCAACTCTCAGAATTCCCCAGCCAGCATGCTGATTTGAGCCAGCATACTGGGAGAAGAGAATTCTGGGAGTCGAAGTCCTCCCATCTTAAAGTTACCAAGGTTGAGAAATACTGATTTAGATGGGGGAGAGAGAGAGGGAGAACAAATTCAGAGGCCTGGTTGAGGACAACAGTGAGGCACCGGGCTTTTGGAATGAGCATTGACTCTGGTTGGCTTTGTGACGTATCATAAATAACAAAATCCAGTGCAGGATTAGAAATTGACAACTTAAAAGGAAATGGAATAAGAATGCTGCTGGATGCTCAAAGAAGCATTGGTTGATTGGTTCGTTGGTGCAAGGTCTATTCAGTTAGAGACAAAAACTGCAAGGAGAAGCTTGAAACAAAGCTGCACTAACTCTGAACAGCCACAATATGATGCTCCAGTTCAGTTTTAAGTGGTTAAAACAAGCCCTCAGTTTGAAAAAAGATGACATTCAGCCCAGTCACATCACGGGTAACATCCTGCATTCTGTTACAGAAAAAATCCTTGAGTTATGACCATCATTGAGTCTGGAATTTCAGTCGTAAGTTGGGACAGTTGTAAAAGGGGTCATCATGTGACCACATCAGATTTTACAGTTAAGCAAACAACATGGTTGTTAAGTGAACCCATTGTTTATTATGGGGCATTTTTTTGCCGGAAACCAAAAGTAAACTCCAGTTTCTGACAAAAGTAAGGAAATTGTAATCATGTGATCATGGGATGCTGCAATGGCCATAAATGCAGGCTCGTTGCTGAATGCCTAAAATATGTGACTGCAGGGGAGGCAGATATCAGAACTTCAAGGATGGTAAATCCCTTTCTTGGGGTCCATCATAACTTTGAACAGTTGCTAAGTAACTAGTCATAAGTTGAGGACTACCTATAATAAAATGAGTGAAAATTTCGAGGGCCAGTTGTTCCTAGAAAGCAACCAATTGTCACCAACTACATCCTCTTCTGTCGTCGCTGCTCTGCCTTTGAACTGGGTCTTTAAGTTTCTGTTATGCACTCACCAGATTTGACTTGGGCCCTTGGTGGAGGCGGTGGGGCCTGCTGGGTAATTACTGGTGCAGATGGATAAGTAAAAGTGGGACTGCCTGGGTGGGAGAGGGAAGGTAAAACAAGAAGGAAAGTTGAGAAAGGAAAAAGATGCTGACCGGGTCTCTAAAAATTCAAGTTCCATTTTGCTTCAAGGTCCCTCCCCTTCTTTAAAAATAATTACAAAGCCTGCTTGCAGAAAATTCCAGCAGCAGAGTTAAATGCCTGATCCTGAGGTACTAGCATTCTGCATGCAAGGAGTTTTTTTTAAAAAATGATAAAAAATAACGGTAAACCAGGTGTATGGAGGGCTACTGGGGGTTTGCTTGCAGAGGTACAGTAAACGGTTCTGTCACGGGGTTCAGGTTCCCATGTCTAAGCAGAGGCAGTTCCCCTTTTTAAAGAAACTCAGCACCCCGTTCCCACTCCCCGAGAGTGGAGTTTTCCCACGCTGAGCTTGTCCGTGGCCTTACTCTGGCGCAGGTAAGTGAGGTGAGACAGCAAGATTTCAGTGTTGTAGGGTGAAGTGAGCCGCAAGAACCCTTCTTTTCCAAGTTTGCAGAGCTCCTTTCCGTCTATGTGCTGAAAGATGCTGGTTTCGATGTCCAGAAGGCCGTATTCCTTCACTGCCCAGTCCAGCCACTGACGGACGTGATCATAGCTCCAAACACTCGGGTCTGCAGGAGGAGGGGGGGAAAGCAGCAAAGGAGGAGGGGGGTAAGCAGCAAAGACTTCTGTGGCCAAAGAAGGTTTAGGTAGTGGCTAAGTTGGGATGCACAAGGGAAGGCATCAGATCCGGTGTTACAAAGAGGACCCTTTAAATGGGGTGGGGGACCTGTCCTCTACCAACCTGCTGGAACAATGACCTTTTCCTCCCTGGATGAAGAAACGGGGGGACTACGCTGGTTGGGGTATTCCGGTGGGTAGGGCACTTGGGATGTGTTGACCGCCACTTCCACTTTGCTCCTGTTGGTGGCACTGCAGTCCACTGGTGATTGTCTGCTGGGGGGGAGAGAGGGGGAGGCATTGGAGAAGTGGGTCACAGACCCTCACTCAGGGTGGGCAAGGAGCCTCCACCAAAGCGCCATCGATGTCATAAAGCCAAGAAGGAACTCCCTTGTAAAATTCGTTTTTTTTAATCCTGCAGAGTGGTGTTGTTGACCAGGGCAACTTTAAGATATGTGGACTACAACTCCCAGGATTCCCCAGCCAACCATGCAGCCATCCCCATGCTGGCTAAGGAATTCTGGGGGTTGGAGTCCACAGAGCTTAAAGTGGCCAAACCTTGGTCTAATGAAACAAATAAGTTATTAAGTTCCAAATCTGGATTGCTGCTCTCCAAGGCTGCTAACCTGCTGGAGCAATTGACTTGTTCGTTCTCCTGTTTCACCAAATGGCCTTGGCTATTGACCTGGGTGGACCACGAGGAGTCCTCCAGCCCTGTGTCTTCCTTGCTCCCATAATCGTCCACCGGAGGCACCTCGGTCTTCAGGAGGTGTGAGGAGGCAAAGGCTGGGTCAAAGATGGACTGGTCCTCACTTACAACTGATAGCGCCTCCTGCGGGGGAAATAATGGGAAAAGATCAGAGGAGAGCTTAAGGAAATCAGGAGAGACCTACTAAATTGGACTGAAGAGAGATCAAGCCCAATTTCTGGTTGAAAGACCCCAATAAACATAAACAAATTCTGGTGGTCACAAAGCATCTTACACCCAAATAAGCCGTACTGTTGTTTAATGTGAAAACATATTTATCACTCTTCTCACAGCCTACCAAGCCCCATGCAACCCAGACCCGTTTTAGCCTAGTCTAACATACTATGTGAACCCTGCAGGTTCTGAATGAAGGATCTGAATTCAAGATTTTAACTTCCTGGAGGCCTGAATGGATAACGCAATCTTTCCATGCAGGAAATCCACACCCGGTTATTCATTTCCAGCCCTGTTCACATAACTAGGAATCAGTAATTGGAGTCAACTGCTTGCGCATTACTTAGAAATCTGGGAACTGGCAGGTCCAGACTGATCTACAGATCCCTAGATTGAGTGAACCAAAAAAACCTCCCTTGGTATCAGCAAAAAATGCCCTTGGCAGATACCTAGAGCTGGCTCAGTTTGTCTCTGGAGCAGACAGCTGAGTTCGGAGCTGTCAGTTTACAACAGGGTTTCTCATCCTTAGCAATTTTAGGATATGTGAACTTCCAGACTTCCCCAGCTAGCGCGGTTGGTGAAATTGAAGTCTGCTTATTTTTTATGCAATGCACCTAAAAACAGGCAGAGTTTCAGTTACACATCGTAGCTGCTAGCTTGGCCACCCTCTTCAGTGCTCTCACCATGGCTGTCATCTTGACTTTTCTGACCACAGTGGAGACTCCGGCTGCCAAGGCTGTCCTAAGAATGAAATGGAAGGAGTCTCCTACATCACCACCACCTCCTTGCAAGAAAACAGCCTGTGTGTGTCTTGCTAGCGTTGATCACTCTAGTTCAAAGCATCTATTGTAATGCACAGCTTGAAAACAGCAGGGAAGAAATCCAGCAGGTGAGATGTGCGTGAGAAGGAAACAAACATCCTTGGCCGAAGAAAGAAGACCAGAGTCACCATAAAGCAACTTTAAAAGAACTGAACAAGTGACTCCAGCAATGAGAGACTCCATCTTGAGAGACTGTTCTCTCGAAACGCTGATTCTGCCAATTATTTCGAAGTTTCCAAATAATCTGAATTATTTCCCTCTTTTCTAGAGTGGCAGGATTCTGGCACTAGCAAGGGAGAGGGGGAATTTATAAGAAATCTGTGGTGGAAGGCAATGAATGGGGGAGCAAATTTTTGGCTTTCTGATCATCTTGCAAATTCCAAAAATGAATAGAATACAGGTAGTCCTTGACTTATGACCACAACTGGAACCTACTTTGCATTCCCTCCTCTATACAAGCCTGGTCTAAAAGGCA
This sequence comes from Acrochordus granulatus, assembly GCA_032468055.1. NCBI lineage: Eukaryota > Metazoa > Chordata > Lepidosauria > Squamata > Acrochordidae > Acrochordus > Acrochordus granulatus. The sequence continues at coordinate 28,153 of JANHZU010001295.1, forward strand.
ATGCAAGCATGAATATAGAAACCTGAGAAATGGATGCCTCTGACCAAGGAGAGAGGAACTGCACACAGAATAGCTATGTGAATGGCACATAGATGGTCCTTGGCTTATGACCACAGTGGCACGAGAACCTCCGTTGCTAAATAATGTGGTAATTCACCTGATTTTTATAACCTTTTCCCACAGTCATTAAGTGAATCCAGCTTCACTTTGCTTGTTGGAAGCACACCAAGAGGGTCAAAAATGGCGATCACATGACCCTGGGATGCTTCAACTGTTGTAAATACAAGCTGATTGCCAAACACCTGAACTTTGATCAGTCATAAGTGCAAGAACTGGCTGTAAGTCACTTTTTTTGAAACCATTGTAATTTTGAACAGTCATTAAACAAATGGTTATAAGTTGAGGACTACCTGTGGCCTAAACATCCTAATTTCTTTTTCTTACTTTGTATTACAATGGCTGACTTTCCCCAGGGCTGTGCAATGTGATTTTTCACCTCTCTGCCTTGTCTACTGCTGGGATTCCTGGGCAGTGACATAGCTTTGGAGCAGGAAATAGCAGGGAGGTGGCCACTACATAGTTCAGTTGAGAAAGAAGGAAAGGAAGGAAGGAAGGAAGGAAGGAAGGAAGGAAGGAAGGAAGGAAGGAAGAAAGGAAGAAAGAAAGAAAGAAAGAAAGAAAGAAAGAAAGAAAGAAAGAAAGAAAGAAAGAAAGAAAGAAAGAAAGAAAGAAAGATTGATTCTACCAGGCACAAGCCATAAAACAGAATATATTCAATTGAATTACCTGCTCTGTGTTATAGGCAAATCTTGTGTCTTTGGTAGAGGAAAGAGAACCAAAGCAAAATATGATGGACTCCTTGGGGCAGTTGTCAAAGACCCAGCCACCCGTGGCCTGTCTGAAATGTGGCAAGGTTTTTCATGCCAGTCCTTGGAATAAGACAGGCAATAGCAAGAGAGGCCCTTAAATGAAAGAGACTGAAATTCTATTGTCCAAATAATTGTTAAACGTGCAGGGGCTCAGTTCACTTCTGCATCCAGCCTCCTGGCCTTGCAAGGTCTGTAATTAAATTATGAATTTCAGATTCATAAACCCAGATGAAAAGAATGCTCAACCCTTGCTATTAAACCCAACTCTTTTTCAATTCAAGCCACAACAAAACTGGGAGGTGAAGACAGAGGCTGCAATCACGGGGCACAGTTCACCTGGTTATTAAGTTAACTCTCTTTTTGGGTGTGCGCAAAACAAACCATGCAGGATGGATTTGCACAATACATTGAACTGAAGGAAAGATCTACTGAGATTTGCATATTGCACACATGGAGTTGTGAGGTCTTTAGCTCATCTGGGTAAATGTTTTGTGGCCGGATAGTCAGAGGCTCTGGCTTTCAGACTTTTTATATAAAGAGTTTTTTTTAAAGCTTAAGATTTAGGAGAGATACATCTTCCTGTAGCAAGTAAATGTTGTCTTTTAAGATGATGCTTTATTTCATTTTGATCGCCATACACACAGTCCTTGATTCACAATGGCTGGGCCAAGGCCGAAAGGATGCTCAGCTGTGGATGTGTCTGGAGGAGACGAAGGCGAGAGGAGAAGGGGTGGCAGCAAATGAGATGGTTGGATGCAGGGTGCTGGGCATGGGCTTGGGCAGACTGCGGGAGGGTGGAGGACAGAGAGACCTGGTACGCTGGAGTCCATGGGGTCGCAAAGAGTTGGACACGGCTGCACGACTGAACAACCACCTTGATTTACAACCACAGTCAGGACCAGAATTTCTGTTGCTAAGCAAAGTTGTGCCCAATTTTGCAATCTTTTTTTTGCCAGGGGTGTTAAGCAAATCATTGCAGTTGTTAGGTGAATCACATGGTCATTAAGCATACCTGGCTTCCCCCACTGACTTTGCTTGTTGAAGCAGGTTGGAAAGGTTGCAAATGGCAATCACATGACCCTGAGACACTACAACCATCATAAATACATGCTGGTTGCCAGATACCAAGATTTTAATCATATGACCATGGGGATGCTGCAATGGTCGTAAGTGCAAGGACCAGTTGTAAGTCACTTTTTTCAGTGCCATTGTAACTTTGAATGGCTGTAAATCAAGAACTAACTGTTATCGTATTAACTATGTCCAGTAATGTTTGGCTAGCAAAGGAGAGCCGCATCTGCTTGCTTTGGGAAAAACATTCCACCTATGCTCAGAGTTGGACCATCATAGATTCTCCAAGGCAGCACCCTACGACTTGCAAACTGAATGTTTGCTCCAATTTATTTTTTTGGAGAATCCAAGTCTGCTCCCCCCCCAACTCCAAACCCAGTGCTGCAATGCAAGCTCTGTCAAGAACTAAAAGCAGAAGTTGGAAGGGTGCTGAACAGACATTTCTGCGGGCAGCCTCGATAGGAGATGCTATCATTAGATGCATAAGCTCACAGCACAGAGAGAAGGAACTCTCAGGAGGCCTTTTTCTTTTTTTGCACAGGGTGATTTTTTTCTTCAGTGGGTCAAGCAAGGCTCGCACAGCTGAGAACTGTGTTTTTCAAACTTGGCGACTTTAAGACAAGTGGACTTCAACTCCCAGAATTCCTCAATCAGCCATCAAAGTCCAGACATTTTAAAGGGGCCATGTCTGAAAAACACAAGCCTGGAAGGTTTAATTACTCATCCAGGAGATAAATCTGAATCTTCTGGTGATTTCTGGTTTAGAGAGAAATAGAGGGAGAAAGGAGAGTTTCACAAGAGCAGCAACCAAACGAAGAAAGTTTAGGGTCACCTGCTCCATTGTGGATGCCTTCCGGACTTCTTCAGCTAAAATTCTGGGAATCATGACCAAATTTCTGGAAAGTGCCCATGTTGTGGAAGGCTAGCCTAGAAGGAAGAACTGCTGATTTATATGGTTAAGTTGTAATGGAAGCTGTAATGGTTTTGGCTTAGACCAGTGTTTCTCAACTTTAAGACAGGTAGACTTCAACTCCCAGAATTCCCCAGCCATCTAGTTAGGGAATTCTGAAAGCTGAAGTCTGCACATCTTAAATTGGCCAAGGTTGAGAAACACTGGCGTAGACTGTTGTATATTTATTACCATAATTTCCTATCCTGGCTTCGCAGGATGTATGAACTCACTCCATCTTATGTCAAATGGTGGTATTAGATCTGGGCTGCAAAGATCCAAGTGACCACTAGATGGCAGCAAAGGATTTCCTATTTGTTTTTACTGCCACCTATTCCTCTTTTATATTATTGCATCTTGGATTTAGCAGTCTTAATTTGGAAAGAGGTAAAAGCCCTGCAGTTCTAGCCCTCTGAACTCAAATCCTAGGCTCAGAACGTTTTAAACCTTAAGACTAGGTTTGCTCCTTATGGTAAACTAGCATTTTTAGACTCTAATCCTTTGAACAAGCCCTGGTAGCCTGGTTCGGGCATCTCATTATACCAAAAGCCAACATATTAGGACTGAATATAATCAACCCAGCAGCAATCTTACCATAGTTCCATAGAAAACATAGGAACCAGTTGGTAACTCTGGGGGAAGTTTCAGAATCCAGGAATGATGGAAACAGCCCGCATCTGTCCCTACTGTATCCCAAACTTCAAATAAATAGAGATTTGTTGGATCAATTTATACAGCTGATCTTCTCACAACAATAACTCTAGGTGTTGAGATAGATACACTGCCCTTGAACATGGGCATTTCTCATCAACTCTTTTGATGCTTATTGGCCATGAATAGCCTCAAGCTCTGATTGCCAACGTTCCTTCTCAAAATCAGCATCCAGCACTCCCCATCTCACAGAGGCCTGAGGCCTTCCTAATGAGCAAAGTGCATAATCATGCAAGGCTCGTATTGCCTCACTGTTGCACTGCATTGCACAAAAGGGTGAGTGTGGCCAAAGGGCTGCCAGTAATGCTGAGCTGTGGGTAACACCCAGTTCCAAAGCAAAACATGGGCACCTTGAAGGCTGAAAGAGGTGATGGGGAGGGAGGGAGAGAACAGAGATTCCAGCCAGAGTTCTGTTGTCTAAACCAGCTGGCAGAAGCTCATCCCAGTGAAAACCAAAATAGAAGTAATTTTATTTTTCCCCCTTCAATCATTCTTCCCATGCAACTTGACTAAGTAGCCATCCTGATGTGTCTGAGATGGGGAGGAGAGGAGAGACACAGGAGTCTCTCAAATTATGAGTCTCAGCACAGGGGTCCTCAAATTATGAGTCAGTATCCTCTAGGAGTGTGAAGCAATAGTGGTGGTGGTGGTGGAGGAGCAGCTCATTATTTATGTATTAATTTATTTTATGGACTTTGTAGGTTGTCCCAGGCTATCAGTTTTTCTGGGGCAGAACATGGCACTCTCCAGGGTGTCTGTGGGATGTGATCAATAAATCACAGTGGCAACAGTGATAATGTGATTGATTGTACAGTCATGTCAGTCATTCCCTTTTTGGACCACACCTTATGGACACCCCAGCACCACCAAACAGCTGTGGTACTACCAAATTTGAGAATCCCTGCAAGAAGTAAAACATGGACAGTAAAGCTGTTCTTATAGATTTCCCAGATTTGCACACTTCCCAGAGTCCACTGGAGCTGGGCAGCGAATAAATATGAAGAAATAAAATAAATGATCAAAACTGTCAAATTTATTTCTCGCCCAACTGATGAAATAATTCATTTTATTAAAGAGAATGCTGGCGAGGGAATTCTGGGACACATCTTAAAGTTGCTGACTTGAGAAACACTGCTTTAGGGAATTTTAGCGTTCAAGCTTGAGAATTCCTAATTGGAAATTGTTGGGCAAAGCCAGTATGCTGTGGCTTTTTTAACAAACCAAGGCTTAGCAGAATGGAGACAAGGATTTAATGCTAGGAAGCAACTTTTGAGAACATTGCAAGCAGAGAGGTGATGGAAAGCAAGTGGGGCTACAAACCAAAAATGGGAGGGTTTTTTTTCTGCATCTTCAGGTGGAGGGTAGATTGGGGGTTTTCTTTGCTTTTTCAACTAAGTTGAATATTAATGATATTAAGGTGTATGTTAGGAACTTCTACTGAGGTCTTCCTCCAGGCCTGCCCCCCATCAAAGAAAATGAGATGCTTCTCTACAAGGGAGAAAGTTTTTTTTGTGTGGTGACAGCCATATGATAGAATTCCCTCCCCTGGGAGGCCCACCAAATTGGCATTATCACTAGCTGATTCAATTTTTCAAGGCTTTTTCATTGATTTTTCATTGTATTTTAATTTTCATTGTTTTAGATTTTTGAATGACTGCCTTGGTTCTACCTATATATGATATATGAAGTCTATGACATTTCCTTTTTGCATTTTATCAGAAGTTATTATATCTCTTTTGATTCAAACTACATACGTCTTTTAGTTTCTTTTATCGTAACTGCTTAGAGAGCTTTGGCTGCAGTATCGGGAGGTTTAAAAATTGTAATAAATAAAATCTATTTCAAAAATTCTAATAAATAATAATAAATAAAAATAGCTGTGCTTGGTGTTGCTTTCAGTGCTTAAGTTAATTTTTAAATGCCCAACTGGGTAGCAGCAGCATTGGTGGTCTCAAGACCAGTGAAAATGCTGGATTGTGGCGAGGAGATTATCAGCAAACAATAGCTGGGAAGTTGAAAAAAATAACACAGAAAAAGACAATGGCTAAACATTTCTGTATTGTAGCCAGGAAAATTGCAAGGATACGGCTATGTACTGTAGTTACCAGGGGCTGAATTCCACTTAAAGGAAACTCTCTTCCAGTATTTATATGTTTCGCACTTGAATATATCAAACACCAGGCAAAGGAAACTCTGTAGTGTGGCTGTAGAGGAGAATTCAGGGGTGTGAATCTCTTTGCACAAGGTGTGAAGCAGATAAATGAATGAGACAGTCTTTCCTCTGAAAACCCTGTGTTCTTCCTGTTCAGTCCATAAATGCAGACAACTGCAACACCTACTAGCACTAGCCGTGTTTTTAAAAACCATAATGGATTCCAGTTGTTCCTAAGAAGCAGGCCTTTTGCATAGAACAGTGTGTAGTAACTCATTCATTTCCTGATGTAAACTACCATATTTGAGCTGCAGATATCTGAGAAGCACTTAGATGGAGACACAGAGCTGGAATGGAGTTTTGTGTGCTTCCATCTAGTGATCCTTCAGATGTTGGCAGCCAAGATATAATGGCCATACATACAGTCAGGCTGTGACTTATGACCACAATTGGGTCCAAAATTTCTACTATTAAGCAAGGCAGTTGTTAAATGAGTCATGTCCAATTTTACGACCTTTTTGCCATGGTTATTAAGTGAATCACTGCAGCTGTTAAGTGAATCATGTGGTTGTTAAGCAAATCCAGCTTTCCCCCATTGACTTTGCTTGTTAGAAGCTGTCTGGGAAGTTGCAAATGGTGATCACTTGATCCCAGATGCTGCAACTATCATAAATACATGCTGGTTGCAAAGCACTTGAATTTTGATGATATGACCCTAGGGGTGCTGTTGTTACTTCAAGTGGTTGCTTAATGAATGGTTGTAAGTCATGGATTACCTATAAAATGATTGCATTATTTAGTCTGGAATACAATGCTTCTTCCCAAAACTCCTGATTTTGTTCTGAGTTCTTACTTGCCATTTAAAGTATTAATTATTCCTTCAGTTCACTGACTAGGGTCACATTTTACTATAGTTTTTATAGGCAGTATTATCAATCTGGTTAAGAATAGAGCTCCTATGTTCAAACACCCCAATATTGTACCAGATGCTGAGGTCTAAAACTTTATTTACATTTTCAAGCAGATTTTGGCTTTAGCAAAATGGTAGGTTTTTGACTTGGATTTTGTGATATGTGCACATTTGTAAGGGGAGTAGTGGTGGTACAAGTGGTGAAGACACTGGGCTTGTCGGCTGGAAGATCAGCATTCTGAGCTTGAGACCCACATTTATAAAAGTTCCTGGAAATGGGGCTGTGAAGGCAGAATATCACACTGGTCAAAAAGTTAACATTGCAAGTGCAAACAATGCTTAGATAATTCTGCAAATGTGCTTTCTTTTTAAATAAGGAGGCTCACTTCCAAGAAATGCATTATTGTAATTTGTTAGTAATGTTCTTGCTTTAACTTTAAGATAACAGGATAAAATATTAATCTAGATAGACTGGGCTGAGGCCCAAGTTGCTAATTTCAATTATTTAAAGATTGGCCCCAATCCTGTATGTAGGTCTTATAGCCATTTAAAATCAAGTAATTGCATTTAAAACAAGTATGGCATATAATGCTTTCACACACCTAAGATCCTAAATTTTAAATAGCACCCATAATTAGCAATATTTGGGGGGAAGCTAGGAGGAGAACTCCAGATGGGAGGACTGCTATCATCTAAAATGTTGGGATCCCATTCCAGAAGGTACCATTCCATACATTATATCCACGTTCCTGATTCTTAGTTAGATAAGAATTAGGAGGATTTCAACTTAGAACAAAGAGTCTTGTGGGCCCTAAAAACATATTTATTTGGGTATGGACTCTATTGTCTCTATTTCATCAAAGACCTTAAATACTATCATGGGATGGAATAATGTGTGTATCTTTATTGATGGATAATAGTTGAATGTGCATAATAAGGGCAGACAGACATTTAATATAGGAGATAATTATTCTGTTCTTATTAACAGTGATGTTCACAAAATATTTATGGTTTTGACTGACACAAAGCCTGGATTCTGAACTACTTAATGCAACTCACTTAATGTAAAAGTGATAAAAATCCTCTTCCATTTAAAGGTAGTCTTCAACTTATAACAATCCATTAAATTATTATTTGAAGTTTTAACAGTGCTGAAAAAGTGACTTACAACCATTCCTCATGCTTATGACTGTTGCAGCATGCCAGCAGTCATGGGATTGTGATTTAGGCACTTGGTAACTGGTATGTATTTGACAGTTGAAGCATTCTGGAGTCATGCGATCATCATTTGCAACCTTTCCAGCTGGCCTCCAACAAGCAAAGTCAATGGGGAAACCCAGATTTGCTTAACAACCATGTGATTCACTTAATGACCATGGCAAAAAAGGTTGTAAAATGGGCATGACTGGATCAATTAGTGATGGAAGTTCTGGTCTCAGTTGTAGTTGTAAGTGGAGGACTACCTGTATAGCAAAATCTTGAT
>JANHZU010001295.1:36397-47322 GCA_032468055.1 Acrochordus granulatus
AGTTTGCAATGAACCTTGAGATCATTTAGCACAGGCGCATCCAACCTTGGCAACTTTAAGATGTGTGGACTTCAACTCTCAAAAGTCCCCTTCCAGCATGGATTATTCAGGGTGCTCCCCCAGTCTCAGCCAGGGAAGCCTGATGGATAACTTTGGGCCAATTTCTCTCTCTCAGCCTAACCCACCTTGCAGACTTGACATGGAGAATAGGAGATAATTGTCCATATGTTCCTTTATCTTCCTTTCTGTTTCTAGTAAGTTCTTCATACTATGACCTTTATAACTTTATAATCTTTATAACTTTTGCTTTCCTCCCCATAAAATATTAATTAAATTGGTATGAGTGTATATATTTCCAAACTATTGTTAAGATGCAGTAGAGGATAATAGTTGCAGTGTTGGCCTTGTAAAATGGAATGGAAATTGTAGTCCAACACACCAAGCAGTTGTATCAAAATTACTGTCTCCCTGCAGTCTTTCATCAATTCAAGCATGGTAATTTAGGAACTGAAAACTGAGACAAATTAACCAAAGGAACTGAGACTTGTGGCTGCAGATTGTCCCACCTGGAATTATTTTAGAAACAGCCCATTTTTAAACTATACTTCAGAAGATCAGAAAAACATTCAGAAAGAAGGACAGAAGGAGATAATTTAAAGATTCCTTTAACATATGCTACAATTTACAGGATTTAGAAGTGAATCTTGCTACTTATAAGGCCAAAATAGCACAACACCTTCTGTAAACAAGAATGTAATATATGTATGAAGTTTGAAAGTTTGCAGAAGTGCCTAAACAGAGCAAAGCAATGTGCAAACAACACACCCACAGACTTTTTTAGGAGCCAGGGAGAACACTAAAATCTGACTGTTGAGGATTGATTATGTCTAATTGGCATATAAGGGATCATCAGGGTGGATGCTGGAGGGAGTGGGATAGAGATTTTGAAAAGGAGTGTTTTAGTGTAATTTTTGTGTTGCAGGCTAAATGTGGGAAGGGTTTTTGTCTATGACTCAGATCAAAACTGGCATACCCACAAATCCAAACAAGATGACATATTTGTCTCACATCTTAAATTGAAGCTCTGCAGCAGTGAATCAAGGATCAAATTGAGTCCTTGTTCTAGTGTGCTTTTGGGGTGAGTGGTGGACCTAGATTGCACTTGCATTTTGAAAAATTGTTTATTCCATTTCAATTTAGTCCATTTATTCTTATTCACCAAACAATTCTGGTTGGCTTATTGAGGGTAAAAAGCAAATGACAAGCATTGTTGGTATTGGGATATTCATTTTTTCATCATAGATAGTCCTTGACTTACAACCATTTGTTTAATGATGGTTCAAAGTTATGACTGCCTTGGAAAAAGTTCTCTATGATCTGTATGGCCATTGCACTTATGACCATTGCACCACACCTGAATCAAATGATTGCAATTTGGGCAGTTGGCAACCAGCTCACATTTACAACCATTTGCAGCATCCTACAATCACATGATCATGATTTGCAATCATTTTTGCCTGTTTCTGGTAAAAAATGTCCATTGGGGAACCATGATTCACTTAATGACATGATTTGCTTAACAGATGCTTGTTTCACTTAATGACCAGAGAAAATAGTCATAAAATCGGGTCAGGTTATGTGACAACTCATTTATGACCCTGCCAACTTGTGACAGAAATCCCAGTTCCAACTGTGATTGTAAATTGAGGATTGTACTTATGTACTGTAGATAAACCATCTTGATTTGTGAGGTTGGGGGGCATAAAAATGTGGTAGGTAGGTATGTAGGTAGATTTCTATGCAGTGCAAAGCTTTGCCTTCTCATTTCTGCATATTTGATTTTTGTTAGAAGGTATGCATGGGCAGGATGGAATTTGGCAACAGATTTGGAACTTGGTCCAAACGGGAAAACAGAATAATCTGAAAGCAAAAGTGTTCTATGGAATTACAGACTCAGAGGGGCTCTTGGGGTTTGAATAACAGACTGGAGGCTGAAGATTAAGCAGGTAAATCATACAGAATAAGTTTATCTCCTGGTTAGCAAAAGATTGACTTAACTTCTGTCACCACTCAGATAAGGAAGTAGCCACAAAAATTTCCATGTGGGTTATTGATAATATTAAAAAAAAAGACTTTTCACAGAGTAACTTTCTAATCAGAGCAAACTTGAGGTTAAGACTATTAGTAATTTGTTACTAGTCATGATGGATTTCTATCTTAATAGAAAATATATAAAAAGCTGTGATAATAACAAAAAATAGAAAGACCTGCAATAGAAGTAGAATAACCATGGCAAAAGCAAGCAAAGCTCATTCCAGTCATGATAGTTGCCTTGGGTGCAATCTCAAAACATCTGAAGCACCATTTGAACACCATCAGCACTGACAAAATTCCTGATAGTTGCCTTGGGTGCAATCTCAAAACATCTGAAGCACCATTCGAACACCATCAGCACTGACAAAATTCCCATCAGTCAATTGCAAAAAGCGGCTTTACAAATTGGGCAGAGGTTTCTGTGTCTGACTGTGGGCTTTCCAGAGAAATCTGATTAGCTCCATGAAAACTGAATCAGACAAAGTAAGACTTTGGTGTGATCTCAATTAATTGCTCTTTTTGATTTCTTGACAAAGGCCAGGAGAATTGTCTGCATTTGACCAAAACATCAAGATGGTGACCACAACAATATGATCAATGCCCTGCCTGTTTGTATTTGCAGCACACATTAAAAATAGTATGTGAAAATTGTAACACAATTTCAACATTTCTGTTTTTGTTACACAACACTACACTTTACCTTTTTTTGAAATCTAGCTAGTATTCTATATGATAACGGCTGCAAGGATTTTATATGCTTTTTATTGGAAAAGATCTCTGATCCCCTCTATGGAAGAATGATTAATTAAATGGGGAATATGCACTGATTTCTAAAATAATTTAATATCTAAAATGTAAATCTGATGTATATTTCAGTTTTATCTGGAAATGATTTCTGGACTACACTTCTATGCATGGAATTGTGCTACATCTCAGATTTGGCTTCTAGAGTTTATATTTTAATTTGATGTATAGTCTAAAGACATTAGTTACAATATTCTTTCAATGTAGTGTTATTATTTAAAGATTTTCTTTTTTTCTCTTACTGATTTCCATTGTATTAATAGAGACATATCTTTAGTAGGAAATGGAAATGAAACATCTTATAGTACGCTTAGTAAGTAATGATGTCTTAGGATATGTTAGCCCTGTGATATTTTAGATCTGCCAGATTTGAGATTTGTTGATTATCCACCATTAATCTGTGGCTTATACTGGTTTACTTTGTCTTCCTTACTATATTTTCTATATTATTTTAAATGTGCATTTGTATCAGTATTATTTCTTTTCCTCTTTTTGAAGTTATAAAAACAAACAAACAAATAAATAAAAACAGGTCACACCATTGCAGCTGCCATCTTGATCATTTTGACCATGTAGTCGGAGGTCGATCTTTCTTCCCTCTTTTATCAATTCTCCAGATTTATGGGGGAAGAATGGGGTGATAGAGCAGGAATGAAGATGCCCAACTTCGGCATTTAACCATCAGGCACCTCCCTGAGTTCCCAATGAATCCCTACTGGGTTGCCAAGTTAGTCAGGAGTTCTGGCAGTTGCAGTCTCAATCCATGCGAAAGGTTAGCCCAAACTAGATGTGATGTTATGTGATTTAGTCTTGTTTAGTCTTGTACAAATTAAAAAAGGAATAGGTTGGAAGGAAGGGACACGCAGATTTTGGTGTAATGGGAGAGGATCTTCAACTGTTTGCCTTGAGTTAAGCCATTCTCCTTTTTGCTCCCTATGCAAAAGAGCTAATGTTTGATTTAATAATTGAGCTAATGTTTAATGTTTTTCTTTCTATTTCCTTTGTCATTTTCTCTGTTCATCACACTGCCCTACCATTGATCAGGCTATCCTTATTTCTGAAAAGGTACCAGATGCAAGATAAAGCATTTAACACTGAAAAGCTAAGGATGGGAGATTAGGCCATTGTGTCTCAACTTCAGCCACTTTAAATACTGTGGACTTCAACTCCCAGAATTCCTCTGGTACTAAAGTAACTTGATCGGGCCTTGGGTTTCTGTGGGGAGTGAGGCTGGCATTTTCACTTCACTTGGGCAATTTGACCCGCTCCCAAAAGTCAATTTGACCCGCTCCCAAAAGTCATTTCACATTTAACATCCTTCTCACAAAATGGAAGTGGCTGATTTGTGCTGAAGGAGTTAAAAGGCAGGAAGACCTTGATCCTAGATTTAAGGAGGGAGGAAACTGCTCTGAGGTAGCATAGCAACCAGGCAGGATTTACCTACTCCCTTAGAAAAAGCGGTTTGATATTATTATCGGAATCTTAATTAGCCATTTAAATCAGCTTCGCTGGCTTTCCCCCACCTTTTACAAACCCTCACCTCTCAGTTCCTTCCTCAGGCGCAGTTGGACAGAGCTGCTACTATGGCCGAAAAAAGAAGCGCCGGACAAATTGTGGCAGATATCGTAGGGTGAATAGACTGCCTCCATGTCTGCTTCCCATTACTGTGAGGAGAATTACAGGGAGGTTAAGTCTCACCCCTCTTTGAATTTCCCATAATGCCCCCTGCTGTGTCAGGGGTATGATGGGAAAGTAATACAGCAGCCAGACTCAGCGCTGCCGAAGCAGTTCATTTTTAATGCAAGACTCAGAAGACTCTTGCCAGGTGGATGCCAGCTTTGGAGACTGGTATCAGTGGGCACATGGTGCACAACCCCCCAGGACCGGCTAGCCTCCTGCTGCGAACTTCCACTCAGTTTTCCGCTCCAATCAAGCAGAAATCCAAATTGCCATGGGACTTTCCCTGCAATCCGGGAGACAAAGAAGCCTGGACCCAGGAAAGGCAGCATGAGGTTTATAAGTACGGTGACTATATACTGTATATTGTTTTGATAAAAGGGTTAATTTGACAGAGGTCCATAAGACTAAAATAAATGTAATTGTTTATGTTTACAACTTGACTTTACGAAGGAAAACTCGAGAGCCGAACCAAGAAAAACTTACAAAGCTTTTGCACTCTAACCGATCATCTAAAACCGAACGGCGCACCCACGTTTATTTAAAAAGACCCTTCAACCGTCACACGAATGTCAAAAATCTCTGCATGAAATGGCACCGCGGGTACCTCAAGAGTTAAATGCCCAAAAGAGAGGACAAAAGTGAGGTTTGGAAAAATAAATACAGTACATCTAAAAGACAGCTTTCTGCAATGGAGCCCTGCCCTTTCGAATAGAGGACGGACAGAGGCTTTAAGGCATGGATGTCTATGTGTTTGTCCGCATGAGTGCATGGATGGTTGCAAACTGAGCCCCCAAGGGGCTCAATGGATACCCTTGGGACCTGAATGTGGTCCCAGAGCAAGGAAAAGGCCATGCGTGCTGTTCGCACATGAGACGGGCAGGCTGACGCGGCAGCGATGGAGGGCAGCAGGATGGGAGGGGGCAATGGTTGCAGCTCGGAGATGCTGATGGGACAGCTAGCACAGGAAGCCGAGGCAGGAAGTCTGAGGCTGCAATGGCGGAAGCCTCTGTTGCTACTGATAAGGGCTGCTGGAGAAGCTCGGAGCTGCCCTGTTAGCTTGGGGGGTCTTTAAATAGCTCTCCCATCTTCTGTAATAAAGGACCGAGGGGAGGAGGTGATGGGAGAGATGTGCGCACGGTTTCCTGTTTGGCAATTGAAATTCTACGTCTGGGAGGGAGGGGGGGATTTGGCGATTTGCTGGCACTTCATTTCTTTGCGCCGGCACTTATTTGCACTGATGGGGTAAAGGGGTGGTCAGAGGCCGAATCTGCAGAAACAGGGCAGACGGGGAGAAAAGCTCTTTGGAAACTGGAGGGGTGGGCTGGGTTGTAGGTGAACAAGTAGGAGATGGTACCTAGGGGAGAAAAGCCCTCCTACGTTCATGCGCAGAGGCTGTCTGTTTGGGTTTGCCCACACGAAGGACAGGTCCCAGCCAAAGTTGAGATCATTTGGAAAAACCAGTCAAGGTGTGACGGGAGATCACCAAGAAATCTCTGGGAAGTAGGTTTAGACTGAGCAGATGAAAAAGCATCCCAGAAGGCATGTCCAGGTTGTCACCAAGAAAACTAGATGGATATGTTCACAAAGTCACAAACAGAGACTTTAGTTCTTTGTTAGTCTGATATCCCATCTGTTCTGCAGGAGCTACAGGTTGCTTAGACAGGTATTGATGTTCATTTTATCTCCATAACCACAACCCTGTGAAGTTCCTTAGGCTAAAAGATAATGACTGGCCCAAAATCACCCAGGGAATTTCCATGTCTGGAAGCTGGACGTGGGTTTTTTCTCATAATTCTTCTTCCCAACCCAGGGCTTCTCAACCTTGGCAACTTCAAGATGTGTGGATTTCAGTTCCCAGAATTCCCTAGCCAGCATGCTGGGAGCTGAAGTCCACACATCTTAAAGTTGCCAAGGCTGAGAAACACTGCCCTAACCACTAGATCACACCTGGCTGGGGAAATTTGTTCAGGAATAGGAATCTGGACTATGTTATGTAGGTCAGTTAAATTCATGACCCTGCTTGGGGTTGATCCAGAAATGGCAAAGCAAATTGGTCAAGATTGCGGGGGGGGGAGATGGCAAGATAGAAATTGGGAAAATGGGAGGGCAAGCAGATTTTGTTCTGGAAAAGGACTGGTACAATCTGCAGGTTATTCTGCAAATTTATGGGGCATCCAACTTTGAGATATTTTACATATATAGTTGACGTGGCGTCACTCAGAGGACTGGAAAACCTTATGAACCAAAATGGTTAAGAGGAAAAGAATTCCTGTAGGAGGATAATATGACGGGGGGAGGACTACTTGTGGGAGATAAATCGGGAAGGCCATGCTAAGATGAATATAAGTGGCCTAGCAAAAAAGATATGGATACCAAATTTTGGAATCATTCCTAATATCAGGAATAATGCTGGAGAAGAATGGGAGATTATGAAGAGACGCAAAGGAGGATTTATTTGCACAGGGTTTTTGTTATACTATGGAATGTGCTTAATTTGTTCCCAACAGTTCCCAAGAAGGTGCTGCAAAGCTATGGAGAAAGTTACCATAAGAAATCAGAAACAGTTTGCCTCTGAAACCTGTCGTTAGAGGACATGAAGATCATTTGATTGCTCTTTGGCTCATGTTGTGCCTGTGAATTTCCCAAAAACTTCCCCACATTTTTGGAGGACCAAGAAAGACTTGGTCAGCTCCTTTTGTATCTTTGCTATTAGTATTGGAGGATCCTGGCATGACAAAAGAGAGATATTTTTAAGAAATGCTGTTGTATATGGCATCCAGCCAAGGCCTGCCAAATGACAGAATAAACCCATCAGCTTGGTCTTGAAAAATCAATATTGCACAGCTCTAAAGTCAAATATTCTCTCACCTGCTAATTTTAACAATTACACATAGGATGGGAGACCCATAACAGTGTTAAAAAGTTGATAGCCTCTGCTTCTGCTTTCTTAGAGGAAAGTTTCTGTGCTGACCCAGTGGTAAAACTACTCCAGAAAATGCTTTGACATGACAATTTTTTTAAAATATTTTTTAATCTTCCCTTTTAAATGTATTTTTATAAATAATTCAAGACAGCAGATGAACCTAATATTCCTTTTCCCTTTTATTTTCCTCAGAACAACAACCCTGTGAGGTGGGTTGGGCTGAAAGATAGAGACTGGCCCAAAGACATCCAGCTGGTTTTCATGCCTAAGGCAGGACTAGAACTCACAGTCTCCCAGGTTCTAGCCTAGTGCCTTCATCACTAGACCAAACAGCCTAACTTTCTTATTCATTTTTAAAGGAATAATCCTTCAATCTACATAAGACTTGCACCATCCATTAACAACCCCTTGACATGAGCAGGTAATTAGGCTGATTGCCCTGCCATACTAGGTCTTCATTTGATGGCTTTTGCAGATAAATTATTTTGAAAGCCTAAGAAAGAGAATGTGGTGAGTCTTTTTTCCTTGATTGACTTGACTTGAAAAAAAGAAAAGTGCAAGGCTTTATTTTTTGGAACCCAAATCGTTCTTTCTGTGTCCGATGGAAAGCAGATTGCTAAGGCAACCTTATCTATCCCGGCCACAAAATGACGGGACGGAAAAAAAACACCAGCCAAATCTTGGCCTTTCATACACCAAGCATTCCAGAAAATCCTGAAACCCATGCCAAACCCAAGATCATTCTCAAGATTTAGGGGAACCCTGAAGCTAGAGAGGACATCAAGCGTCTCTTTAACCTGGAAGTGGTGAAGCTGTATTCATCAGCTAATCCGGAAGGTCATAGAGAAGGAAGATGGGTGGTGATGTTAGGCCAGGTCCTTTCTTAGTCTTGTATCTAAGGAAACTGCTGTCTTTGCCTCCTCTTGATGCCAACTACTTCCAAAAGAGCTCAGACAACAAGATCTTGCTTGCTGATTTCTCTATGAGAGACCAACCCAGCTTCTTCTTTGAAAATGATTAAGCAAGGCTCCATTTCCCTCATTTTTAAGAATCTGAACAGGTCAGCACTAAACTACAAAATCCAAGCACAGATTCTTTCCCTGCCAATAGTAATGTAAAGCCAAAGATAATCGCATGTCCTAAGAGAAGAGCAAGCTATGTATTGTCAAACTTTGACGGGAGAAGAGAAATGTTCCTCTCAGTCAATCCTGAAAATTCTTCTCCAATCAAAATCGATTGTTTGTATTTTTTCCCATAAGAGTACAGTCTGGTTAAAACGAGGCATGCCCTCGAGTTGATAAATTTTTGAAGTGTCTCACTTTCTTATAAGTCAGCATCAGCTTGGCCAACCTGATCAGAAATGTGTGATGCGTGGGAAAACAAAATATAAAAGGAATGGACGAATCCAAAGCTAAAGCTGGAAATCATGAATGAATAAAAAAAATCTATTGTCGAAAAGAATAAAACCTTTGTAAAAATCGAAAAAGAATAACATCAGGAATGCAAAAAAGAAAAAGAACTGACCTCTTACAATGGGGGAGTATCTCCAGTTTGGGGGTGATGTGTCCCTCAACAATTTGCATCCATTCCAGGAATTCTGTTTTTGTCATAAGGATGCCATTTTCATCTCTTCTCTGGCATCTTGATGGTTTGGGGAAAGATATGTCCCTGAATCCACTTGTGACAAAGTATTGGGATCCCCCAAAATGCCCTCATCTGCGCTCCTTTGGTTGGCCAGACTTAGCGGTGGAGGGGCTCTCTGCTTCACAGCTGAAAGTGTCTGGTGGTGGTTTGGTTTGGGTTTTTTAAACTCAGAGACATCAACCGCTACGAAAGGGAAGGAAGAGGAAATTTTTTTGTACCAGAAGGAAAGAGCGGAGGGGGCCCTGTTTCTGGAGCTGGGTGTGTATGAGACAGAGAGGAACTGAACCAGAGACCAGCTCAGTGCAAACTGGAGGACGGAGACGAACCAAGGGGATCAGCTGCTAACAAAGATGGAGGAACATCTCCAGAACTTACCTTGATGGTGCAATCCATGGCACGCCTCTACCTGCTGCTTTCCGCCTAGATCTCCATGGGCATTCAGATGAGTTGCATTGGCAGGGCTGATCTTGCGCAGGGGGCCGGATGAACAAGGCTTGGTGTGTGTGTGTGTATGTGTGTGTATGTGTGTGTCTAATTTGGGAAGTGAAGTCACACAAACCGCCAGTGCTGGTTTCCTATTGGTGTGACCAAGCTTTACAGGCTCTGAAAGTTTTTTTTTAAAATAGCATTGTTGGTTTAGATGCATTTTTTTTCTCCTCTTGTTCAAATTACAAATGGGTAAGTCAAGAGATTTTTAGACAGAAATGGAAGGACAAGCAAGACCGCGGGTGAAAAACAGAGGGATGAGGGCAAAAGAAGAATTTTCTTGTTCTTGGAGGGTCATTTGATTTATTTTTGCAAGACGCAGGACCAAGAGTGGTGTTCCCAACAAAAGTCAGGAGGACCCAGGGCTTGATCTTTAAAGCAAGAGTTCTTTATGGATTGAAAATTAGCTTCTGGGATCGGAAAGGCACAGTACCTATTCAGAGGTAACTTCCTTCTTAGCCCCCTTGTTTGCGCCACATTACCCTCTCCAGATAAAGCGCATTGTCACAGTAGGGCCTCCTAGATTGAGGACAGGATAGCCTAATGATTATTTACTAACTCTAGATTTCAGTGAGACATGAATTTCAAACTGCTAGCCTCCCTTACAGGTTTATGCTCAGTTAATTCAGCCTAGACTCTGTCTCTGCTACATTACTGAATGATGCTGCTCTGTTATGCGAAGTTGGTAGGGAGGCTATTTTGTGTCCTTAGTTAATTGGGAGATTAACCTGTTGGGTCAGCATACAACCTGGAATGTTGGGAATCTGCTGTTGGCACTCTCACAAAATGGCTGCCACATTGGACATGTTGTAGCCAATCACTGCATGGTCATTGAATGGGAGACAATAGAATGAGGTTGCTTTTTGACGTATGGCCAGCTTTCTCCTTTCCTGCCTGTCTTATCTTTGTTCTATTTTTATTTTTTTCTGTACCATTGGTCTCGCTTCTCAGGAAAAAAATAGTCTGCAATTCCCGAGTATTTTTATTTTCTAAAGATTCCTAAGGGACCTCAGTAGGATACAATGGCTAATTGATATTTAAACCCTAAATTGCATTCCTCTAAAAATAATATTAAGGGCTGGTCTATTGCTTGACTGTAGGGCATCTCCTGTTTATTGACCTGTATATTTTGTTTAATTAAAGGAATCTAAAAATAATAATTTTGGATGGTGCAGGGACATTGGGAGACATAACAAATCAGTGGGGAGATGAGACTCAGCTAATCCATTTATGAAATAATTTTGTTAGGATGAAGGATAGATTGCTCCATGATTTTAGCTATGACATGTCAAGC
>JANHZU010001295.1:63340-94562 GCA_032468055.1 Acrochordus granulatus
TATGGATTCAGAAATAGCCACAGCTCTATGTTGTATGCATTCCACTCTGAATGCTTTCTTAGGAAGTTGTTTTACAGAGTGAGTCAGCCTTACAATCTCACATGGAGATATAAGTAGTCCTCGATTACATGGAGCCTGGAATTTCCATCATAAGTCATGATGGTTGTAAGTTGAGTTGCCCACATGATCAATCCAATTTTATTACTTTTTGTGGTGGTGGTGAAGCCAGTTACCAGTAAATCACATCATGTGATTGTGGAACACTGCAACTGGCCATAAAGGTGAGCTGGTTATGTCATGTGACTCTGTGTGTGTCTCACTGTCAGAACTCTGAAACCAGATTGGGGGAACTTTCTGTTGTACAACTTTCAGTTGTAACTTTGTATTGTCACTAAGTGATTGGTTATTAAGCAAGAGCTACCTGTAGGAAATTAGTCATCTTTCACAGATGACAAAACTGCACTTCTCATCAGTCTACTCAATGATGAAGGATGCTGGAAGTTGCAGCTCAAAGGAGAAAGCTGGCTAGTATCATATCCCAGCATCATCATAGAAGTGGCTTTTTTGAAAGAGAGCATCTGCTTGCTAGCTTTTTACACAGTGTATAGCAGTTTTGCACAAGGCTATGGCATCAACTTGTATTCCTGAATTTTTGAAATAATTAACTTGACCCCTTGCTGTTAAAAACTATATCAAACTCTGGTACCAGCCCAGTTGTACTCACAGCTCAGTAACAAAGGAAGTCTGCCATGTTACCAATGTTTGTACGTTTTATGAAGGACAATAAATTTAGGATATTCAACGAAATGCTTCTCTTTTAGGGAGAAAGGGAAAAAACTAACAAACCAGTCCAGGGATACCCCCTCTAAGAAAGAATAAAAAAGCTAGTTCTAATCACAAAGAAAGAGCAAGATGTAATTTTCCCTTACCTATTATGGAAGAAAAAAGGTTAGGAAAAATTAAAGGCAGATACATTAAGAAGTGATAACACTTAATATTTATTTCAAATAATTAGAAAATACATAGGCTCTACTTGTTTAGATGTAACTTCAACATTACTTCCTCCCCCACATCCCCAAAAAAGGGAGGAGTAGGGAGAGAAAGGTAAGGTGCAGAAAACTGCTTATCCCCTTTAATGGAATGAAGACCCATCTTTCAGCACCCAGATGGAACTGCTCCATTTTCCATGTACTGCACCTTGCTGTCTATGAACACCAATCAGCTTCTCAGATTTATGCCCAGCAGTTCAGCAGAATTGCCTTTTACTCTAACAGGGTTTGAGGCTCTCAGAGCCAGATCTGCTGTTGCTGCAGGATCTTGGCAGCCAAGGTCCAACGCTCTAGCCACTGTTGCAGCGTGAAGCCATGGCGGCGTTCGTGGGGAAGAACAAACTGTCCTGGCTGTTCCCACCTAGACAGAGATGAGAAAAGATGTACAAATGAGGCACCTCTCTCTCTTTGGCCAGGCCCTCTAATCCCTTCACTCACCAGGCATCCACAACAGCTTGTATCTCAGGCCAATGCTCCATGCGACACTGGCATTGATCTTTCATACACTGGATCCGGGGCAGCAGCTCAAGGGCTTGTTTCTGGTCATGAGATTGCACCTCTCCCACCAAATCTGGGGACAGAAGAGAAAAACACCTTAGTCATTATTTTTTCACCTTCCATTCAAAATTCTCAGAGACTGTCTGGACATGTCCCTTTGGTTTTCTTGATAAGGTTTTTCAGAAGTCACTGCCATTACCTCCTTCCTCGGGCTGAGAGAGGACTGGCCCAAAGTCACCCAGCTGGCTTTCTGCCCAGGGTAGGACTAGAACTTACATTCTCCCGGTTTCTAGTCTAATGCCTTAACCACCACATCCAAATTGGCTCCCCATTTATTTTTACCCAAGCTTAAAAAAAGAACAGAGTCAACTTGGCTTGGAACATAAATAATGAGTATAACAGAACAAAAAGTATACAAAACAGAGAGCACATTCAACTAAATTTGAACACTTAAAGCTTGAGATCAGTGCCATATAAATGTGATAAATAATAATAATACACCAGCAGCATAAAATCCATCTCAATCCAACTTCAATGATAAGATGACATTAAAAAACCTTTAAAGACCCACTTCACATTATCCAAAGTGATACATTCCATTTGGAATGCCATAAATCAGAGGGATTACCATGAAAGCTCCATCCACAGAATCACAGAGCTGGACCTTAGAGGTCCTGTGCCCTGCATACCGCAGGATTCATTCTGACTGTGAGGACAGGATGGGGTAGTATCTCTTTTTGCTTACAGAACTGGGGCAGAAAGAGAGATGGATTGGAATTCTGAAGCAGGATATGACCTCTGTTTTTGAAAACTTCAACAAGAGGAAAAGATCATCAAAAGAAACAGGAAGATCAAAGTTTGGGAGAAGTTTCCATACTTGGCACATCAGGCTCCAGCGCACTATCTAACTGGTGCTGCAGGCTTCCCAAAGCTCTTTGTTTGGAGCTCAGCTGGGCATGAAGGTAAGCGAGCATCTTCTTCAGCTCCACCATATGGAGAAGTAGCTGTTCAGGAGCCTAAAGACGGGTTAAGGAAGTAGAAGCACCAGGGTGAGAAAGAACACTTAGACACCATATACAATATTGCAGGGATCAAAGGCACATGGAAAGGAATTTTAGACCAGCCCAAAATGGAACACAATTCAACAGAGGCACATTAGGGTCTTCATTTAGAAAAAAGAATCAATGCAACATCATAGGCTTGAGGGTATCTAGTATGCTGACAGTATTTATGGAAAAGATTTTGGAACTGCACTTGAGTCAAGCTGAACATTGAATCAACATTATATAAGTAGACCACAATTGGGACCAGAATTTCCACTGTAAGTTGTGGTTGTAAGTCAAGTTGGATCCAATTTTATAACAATTTTTTGCAGCAATTATTAAGTGAATCACTGTGGTTGTTAACTGAATCCAGGTTCTCCAATGGGTCTCTTTGCTATTTTTTTGCCAGAAATCCTATGTGCCTAAACAGAAAAATTACTCCAACTGTATCAGCTGTAGCGAATATATTGTATACTCCATCAATAAGATTTTCATTTGGTACACTTGCCCTTTGGCACTCCATAGGACAAGTATGGCTTCTGCCAGTCCTTCATTCCACCAGCACCCCTGCCAAGTCTGCCCCTATTCCCTACATGATTAGGCTGGAAGATGAAAGGGAGAGTAAGCAGAAGGTTCTCTAACTGAATTTTATTTATCTAGTCTTTCTAGATGCATTCAGCAAATCATACCAGGCAGGTCCATCATACCTTATAAAGGGGAAAGTTAACTCCATTGCATATATTAAGAAAGGCCCGATTTTCAGCTGGTGCTGTCCGGCTTAAGCGATGGATAGAAAATTTGTGGGCTGGGATGTGTTGAGACCTGGAAGACAAGAGTTTTTTTCTCTGCAACTGGACTTACATTGATCATAATCAAGGCATGCTAATCCTCCGTGCTTAAAAATAAAATTGAGTCTATTTTCTTACAAAACAAAATCTAATGCTAAAAATGCTCCTGAATTTTGCAGCAAGGAAAAGCAAATGCCAAGGAAAGTTAAAAATTATGTTCAATGGATCTCATTTGTAGGAAATGATTCTCAGGAGAAGCAGAATTATTTTATTGCTGCTACTGACAGTCCATCTGCTTTTCATCTTCCCTCATCAAAGGGCAGACACTTCTTCAAGACATCTGAGTAAGCTGATTTGTCAAAAGACTGGAGGAAAAAAAGGACAGTAACACCAAGCTCTTTTGAGCATCAGTGCTTGCTTTGGAAAAAGAAGTCTCTGGAAAAGGACTCAGAATACCTCCCCTCCAACCCAGAGTGACACCCAGCCCCAGCTCCATCTGGAGATGACTCACCCAGCTATCTGGCGGGTCAGCAGGCAAGGCAGGGCTATGGCTTTGAACTGCTGGACCTCGTGGCCTACCCTGTCCTGAAGCTGCTGTGTCTCCAGCTGCACCTGTTGAGCCTGAGGCAGCAGTTTTTTCTGTATAAAATCCTGGATCTTAAGAGAAAAGCAATGTAAGTCAATCAGGTTCCAATAAGCACAGAAATTAATTTCAGTGAAGCAGTTTGCCAGTAACTCCAAATGCTCCTTAAAAAGTGCTGTGGCTTCAAAGCAGAAGGTGTAATCCAGGGATTCCCGACCTTGGCAACTTTAAGACACATGGATTTCAACTCCCAGAATTCCTCAACCAGCATTGTGGGAGTTGAAGTCCACATGTCTTAAAGCTGCCAAGGTCAGGAAACTCTGGTATAATCTGTATGCTGAAGGTTTGAAACTTTAATATGTCAGGTGTTAAATAAAGGGTCAAAGCAAAGGCCAGACAGATGGGGCGAATGGAAATCTCACCTCGGCCTGATCCTTGCGCAGCTGAGATTTGATAAATGAAGTGCCCTTGATAAGGGCCCGAATATGTTGCTGTTTCTCGTTCTGTGTGAGGAGAACAGAGAAATAGGCCCTCAAAGAACCATCTCATTCCCAGCTCCCTCACCCCCAGGAGCTGAACTTGAAGTTTTTAATCTTTTTCAAAGTATTTTCCTAACACAACCAGGTATGCATTCTTAAAACATTAAAATTGTTTTAAAAAGTTAACAAGGCCAAAACTTACAAGACGTGAATGTTTACAAGGTTTGTTTTTAGGGTTAAAAAGTTATTTTTTTAATTAAATGAATGCCCAGGACATAATGAAGAACCATGAAATGAAACAACTGCTAACCTTAGATTTGACCCACCAGTTTCCTGAACTTTGAGCCTGCCTTACTCCCTCCAAATCCTTTCTCCTCCTTCTGCATACCTACCACCAAATGGCGGAAGTCCAGGATGCGCTGGCGCTTTGTTTGCAAGCTTTGCAGTTCTGCATACCGTGCCTTTACCACTTCTTCAAGTTCCTGATAGCCCTGCAGCAGCCCATCCCTGTATCCTCGCAATCTCACCGCACGGAGCTCCAGCTCAAAGACCGCTCTGGATTGCAAGAGGAAGCAACTGAGTCAGTCTAATTTACAGCCATCAGGGAATTAGATCTTCAACTTAAGACTCCATTTAGAACCAGAATTTCTGTTGCTTAGCAAGGCAACATGAGTCGTGCCCAATTTTACAACCTTTTCTGCCAAGGTTGTTAAGCAAATAACTGCAGTTGCTAGTGAATCACATGGTTGTTAAATGAACCCAGTTTCCTCCATTGACTTTGCTTGTTGGAAGTCATCTGGGAAGGTCGCGAATTGACCTGGGGACACTGCAACAATCATAAATACAAATCAGTTGCCAAGCACCTGAATTTTGACCATGTGGCTTTGGGGATGCTTCTATGATTATAAATGTGGACTGGTTGTCTTTTTTCAGTGTTGCTGTAGCTTCAAATGGTTGCTATATAAATAGTTGTAAGTTGATGACTAGCTGTAGTCCTGGTAGGCCACCCCAAAACTACCCCTACCTTATCATCATTCTCTCAACTGAAGCCCAGCTGAAAGATTCTTCTTACCTGGCCAAGATGGAGTGCTCTGATCCATCAGACAAGAGACCATGCATCTCCTTGACTAGGGCTTCAAGCTGTGCCAAGAGACATTTCTCCACAGCATGCAGGGGAATTTGTTCTATACAGAGCATCTCACATTTGCTCCAACCCTCCTGATCCAAGCAAAGAAGAGAGCAAGATGGTATTCCACTACTGTTTTTAATTTTGTTTTTATTCATGTTTTATTGTAAGCTGCCAAGAGTCGCTTTGAATTTGGCAGCATATAAATTAACCCCATTTCTAGAAGAGCAAAACATTTCCAGTCAAAAAGTTCTGCCCAGAAACAAACCGTTCCAACCTCACTGGAGCTGCTCTGGCCATGAAACTGACTGTTCTGACTACAAAACTGAGACTGGAAAAGTCTGTTTTGAGATCCAGCATATTCACCTGTATAAGACCCCGGACAGAAGGTAGCTTGTTTACCGAGTCTGAGACATCTTGCAGGTGTGTACTGTCATAATGGAACCTGATAAGAGAAAGGAATGGGAATTATTGTGAATAGGACAGCAAATAAATCTAATAACTAACTGACTAAATGCTGGAATACCCAGAACCAACTTCCACATCCTAGAGGTAATTGGGTTAAGAGATGTGTCCATCTGGCCCAAGCTTCTGGTAAGCTCTGTGGTCAGATCAGGACTCAAATCCAAATCTTCCCAATCTCAAACCTTATCCTCTATCATGTTTCTTAAAGTATGGTTTGAGGAACCCTGGGGGTCCCCCACAAGACTCTCTCAGGGGCCTGTGAAATCAAAATTACTTGCCAGGTATTGAAGATATTTGCAGAAATTTAAAACTGTATCACTCATTGTTTTTGTAAAATAATATAGCATTTTTAATTATGTTTTATATTAATATTAAATGGGTTTAATATTGTTATTTCTACATGATTCAATAAACTCATCTACCATAAATGTGTCAGTTTTAATTTTTAACACAGTAAACATTGATAAATATAACCCATACAAACAAAAAGCTCTTTGGAGGGTCTTTCATAATTTTTAAAAGTGGGGAGGGGTCCTGGGAACAAAAAAATTGCTCTACCATATATGGCTATTGGGCAAGTTTTACTTAGCAGCAGTACTTTTATGAGCGCAGACTGGCTTAGTGGCATGTGGAAGCTTATCATAATTCCCTACAGCTTTGCAGTATTTTCAAGGCATTCTGGGAAATCTGACTAGTTCTAAGTCAGCTGGCTCTTGTTGAATGAACAGAAAGAGGAAAATGAAGGCATGTGAATTGTGCACTCAGAAGAGCTATGATCCTGGCATTTCTGTTTAGGATGCTGAATCTTCTTGCTAACTCTGCCTTCACTTTTGCCCTGGGAAGGCCCATCACCAAGTCTTTCTCCTTAACCAAGGGACAAGACCTACTTGAGAGCAGCTACATCTTGGGGGATGTTGATCTTGTCTGTCAGCTCCTGCAGCTTCCTTGTGTTCTGAAGGGCCAAGTGCTCCAGAGCTGAAAGGACGTGGGCAGGAGGATGGGTACTAACAACTTTCTGCAGGAAGACACAAAACAATAACTGAGATTGGCCTGGATTCAACAGCCACTATTCTTTAGAAGCTTGAATGATTCGGTGTTTGAAATTCTTCCAGAATGGATTTACATCATCATCCCTTCTTTTCCAAATCCCAATGCCTCTCTCTTCCAATTTCCAAGATATTTTGAAGATACAAGAGTGGGATACAGAGGCCAATCTACAGAGTGACAATTATCCAATCTGGTTGGCAATCAATTCATTCTTGTCTCAGCAGAGAGAAGCAATTTGATAATACATCAATTAGAATAAAGCAAATGGAATGCAAGGTAAGAGAAAAATATTGATATAACCCAATGTTCTGGTAGGAATTTTACATATTAAAAGCTGGCTAGGGAATTCTGGGAGTTGAAGTACATCTATCTTCAAGTTGCCAGCTTTGAGGAACACTGGTCTAAACGTTTCTGCTGTACCTACCCGTGACTTGATATTGTCTGACTAAGCTTTCTACCGCTATTAAGCAAGGCAGAAAGAACATCTGAAAGGTCAAAAAAGATTGTTTATCAGTGTGTACTGCAGGGCTTCAGATTCTCTGAAACTGGCTGAACTACAGCCCCCAGCAGCCCATCCAGAGTGACCTGGAAACAACATCTACAAGGCCATCAGCTTTCCTACCCTTGCTTTAGTATGCTATTCTGTCTTACCTCCACAGTGCTCAGCCAATGTTGGTAAGTAGCATTCAACTCTTTCTCATTCACCCCTCTGCCAGAAAGAACCAAAAAAAGCACATCAGAATTTTAAAGAAAAAATTTGTGTGTGGGTGTGTTTGCATTAGACCTGTCTTATTTTCCAAGCAAAAGGGACAAATTGCAGAAAGGTGAGAGGAATGACCCTTACGAAAAGCTCCCAGAGATGCTGTGTTCAAAGAGGGTCTTCAGGAATTGGAAACGCAGCTGGCAGGCTTCCTGGACATCTCGCTAGGGAGAAAAACATAAAACCTGGGCTGAGCCTTTCATAAAATCTGTATTTTCCACTCTTTTATTCTTTAGTTTATTGTGGTCATTAACCAACGCAAGAGAATTGATATTCAAATATTCCAGATATCAAAACCTAAATTGACAATGTCTGGATAATTCAGAAAAGTACATAAAATTTTTGGTTAAAAGATCAATCAATCAATAAGATTTATTCAATGACCAGCAAAATTTAAAAAAACAAACAAAAACAAAGTGAAGTAAAAAAAACCCACAATACCAACAGCTAGCAAAATAACCTGTTATATGACAGAGATGTGTCAGTAAGGGGCATCAAACATTGATAATATGGAAACAATGATTTCTTACAATGTATGATAGTTATCTAGGCAATTATCATAATGTGTTAATTTATTTAGGCAATTTGTAAATAGTGTCATATTTACATTTTAAGTTAAGTTAATCAAGTCAATTAAAATAAAATTAGGTTTTTATTCTGGAATACAGTCTCTCACCTCTCCCTTAAAGACCAAGTTCAGGTAGTCCTTGCTCAATGTCTCTAATTGGGACTGGAATTTCTGTCGCCATGTGATGCAGATGTTAGGCAAAATACTGTATGTCTACATGGCTTAGTGTTGGTTTTGAACAGAAAAAGCCAAATGAGGGTAAATTCTATTCTACTACTTTAATGACTGTCTCAAGGTTATAAGAATTTCTCCTAAGTTCCAAAACTTCTGATCTTGGCATATATCCAATGGTCCTCATGGAGGTTGCCCCTCCTTCATTTGGTCATGCATAATGACTCTAGGCTGATCCCCCTCTTCACACATGGTTCAGTCCTAGTTTCCCCCACACTTAGTGACAGCAGTACTGTCACTAAGTACAGCAGTTGCGGTCCTTAGGCCAGGGCCTCATGCTTCTCCTGCCCTGCCCACCTTCACTCCCTCTATTTGCCTATCTCCCATCTCTGCCCTTTTGGCCACTGCTGCCCTAGCTGACCTTTGCCATCTTCTTCCTGCTGCTGCTGACAAGGTATGCTCAGACTGGCACTTTATGAGGCAGTTGCTGGCTGTGCCAGGCCTTCTTCCTGAACTTGCGCGAGGCTTCATAAAGGAAGTTTGTGAAGGTCAGAAGGGAGCATCAGGGTTAGGATGGTAGAGTGCAATGTGGCCAAAAAGGCAGAAATGGGAAGATTTGGGAAGGGAGTTGAAACACACCCTGTAGTTGTAAATGTGGGTGCACGAATGCTGCAATGGCAGTAACTTTGAGGATTGGATATAAGAACTGTTTATTTGCACCATTGTGATTTTGAATAGTTATTGAGCAAGGATTATCTGAGTGGCTTTTTCCCAAAATCATGGACCCCAAATATAATTGTTAAAGCCTTTCTCATTTTTTCTCTTTAGTAGTAATCAGATCTTACCAGGACTCCAGGCTCCAAGATGGGGAACCCAGGCTCTGGGGGTTTGCTACCAAAAACCACAACCATCTTGGCTTTCCTGAAAGAAAACCACCAGAGTTTCAGCTGGGCATCCACTTCTCACATTTGAATGCTACAGATATTCTTCCCAAGGCCAAATGGCTGGAAAGAGATCAGCTTGGTTCACATATTGTGCTAATTCATAAAATAGTTAACTATGTACTGGTTTAGCAAACTTAGTGCCTTCTAGAAATGTGGACTTCTACTCCCATAATTCCTCAATCATTCTAGGATTCCACACTTCTGGAAACCACCAGGTTAGGGAAGGCTGGCTCGGCACATTGCGTGAACCTAGCCTATTATGGTTTCTCATTAAATCATGGTTAACTAAGCCATAGCTTAGCACATATGACCCAAACCATTTTTCTTCCTCCATCACACCAATGCTCCACCAATTGGGAAGCTCTCAGATCCCCTCAGGCCAAGAAAGCAAAAGGATCTCAAATCTGAGCCCATACTTTTCCATCTGTTCCAAGTGCTCCAAACGTCCCTTGACTTGTAAAGCTTTCTTGTGCAATTGCTGGCGCTCTGTTGTGACCCGTGTGAAGTAGGCCTTTAGGAGCAACCTGCGTCGCTTAGCGTCCCAGATCTTCTCCTGAGTCGTTTCCAGGGTGACCTCTTGATGCCAAGGAGAACAATATGTTGAAAATCAGGGCATGTACATTCCCCTTAGCACTGCAATAATGTGAACAGCTGAGCCTACATCAAAGGCTGTTGTTTTATTTAATATGTTTAGATTCTGTGATTCAGTCAAAGTAGCTTATAATAGTAAGAGATGAAAGCAAACACACCAGAAAATTTTCAGGGATGAAGCAGACAACAAGGAACTGCACTTTCCATTTAATGTTACAATGGCTGAATTGGGGATCTCATTAGTAATCTGCTTCATGCATGGGGATTACAAAAACCATCAAACATTAAGAACAAGCATATTAATCATATTGATTTGCTTTTCCTTCCCTATTTCTCTTTCCTTCTTTTTTTAGATTGCTAAGATTATTCCACTTGCAAAAAAAATGTGTAATGTAGTCTGGGAATCTTTGGGTTCAACTGTTGACAGGGGAATTCTGAGAAGTGAAGTCTAGTCATCTTAAAAGTTTGAAAAACACAGCTTTAAATAAATGCAAAAAAAAAAGTTTGCTCTCAACTCACCACTGGCTATGAGCTCACGCTGTGCCAATTCTATCTGAAGATCAACCTGCTGCACTTCTTCCTTCAAGCGGGAAATGGCCTGAATGAGCTGCTTGCAGCGTTCTTTATCTGATTCAGAGCCGCTAAGTTTGCCCTGAGAAGAAACATCAACTGTAGCAATATCCAGAAGGCCTCCTGTCCATCTTTTAGTTCTTGTTTCCTACTGGACCACAGCCACTGGATTATCCCTCCCATTCCTTCTTTAAAAGATCCATAGCTGGGAGGTCATCCTTGCTACACTGGCCATACTTCTCTTTGGAGCACCAAAAAAGTGTTCTCAGAAATTGTCTCAGAAGACACCTTATTTTAAACATTTCTTTACATTAATTGTCAAGTCGCAGGCATGGATCTTTCCAAGTGATGGAAGCCATACCCATGATTTTCTTGATATTGCTGGACTCCAATTGCCATCAGTTCAAGGGTGATGGAAGCTACAAAAGTCTAATATCAGAAGAGCCACAGATCCCCACATTCATCTCAAACTTCTAGACACAAACCAAATGTTCCACTCAGTTTGCTCTCACTCACCTCACCCCTTTCCATCTGCTGATACCTGTATAACAAAAGATGCAATCAAGGACATTAACTTGTCTAGAAATCCTTTATGCTAGGCCTTGCATAGAATATAAAAAAGAACATATTTTCTTTTTTGAAAGGCAGCAACTGGTCAGAGGAGAAAGACGAATGTGCAGCAGAGAGTCTGTATGTTGGCATCTTGTTGCAACATCTCCCTTGGTGCACTTTTGTGAGCTCCATAAAGTAGACCAATGCCATCCTGGTCAAATCTACTTGTATTGGAACAGTTCTACTAAAGGAATCTTGCAAGTCTGAATGTGCTTTTCTTCTCCCTCACTTTATCTTTGTATGAACTAGGGAAGAGCTTGTTTGAATGTTTTTTCAAGTCATTTTCTTGGCTACTTTCAAGCCAAGAAGTCTTTCTTATCCTACTTTGCTTTGGTCGAGGCTCTTCTTCTTGTCCTTCAAGGCCAACCTTACGACAACTTTTGACTGCCAAATTTATTCAGAATAAATATAATGCATAGTTCCATCTGCAGTATTAAATTGTGCAGAATACTGAACAAAGCTCTGATATTTCAGTCACCTACTCTCCTCCAATTCTGTTCTTGGACCTTAGAACATATATACACAAATCCTTGTTTCCCCCAACAGTTTAAGAGAATCCAAGATCACAATCCCTGTGCAATCAGGACAAAAATAATTTTATTAGGTGTTATTTTACCTATCAATCTGCAAGAGAGGACTCACATTTTATGATGGGGGAGCCCTTGGGTGACTCCCATGTCCTATACATCAAGGGAGAATGGTATAGGCCAGTGTTTCTCAACTTAGCAAACTGAAGATGTATGGACTTTTGCATGGTTGGCTGAGGAATTCTGAGAGTAGCAGTCCATGCATCTTCACGCTGTCAAGGTGGAGAAACACTAAATTAGACAATGTTTCAGCAGAACTGTGTGATTAGAGATAATCATTATGTCTCTTCCTCATTCTGTCATTAGCAGCAGATTTAAACAATCAGAGTACTCTGAAAGACTATATTACTGTAATACTTTTCACTGTTTTGCTCCAACCAATAGGAAATATTTGGAGAAAAATATTCCATTATGATGGCTGGGATTCAGGATTAACTTCTCAAGACTATTATTGCAAAAAAGGAAGAAAACTGGACTCTGTTTAGAAAAAGGCTAAGAAAAGGATACCACAGTAAGTTTCCACGGATCTTCTTTACAGTCCTGCAATATAAGCAAGATAAAAGCGTTCAACAGAGCACAGTATGCACCCTGAAAAATGTGCTTAAGGAGCACAATAACATGGGTCAAAATAAAAGAAGTCAGCCACATTGCAAACAATTTTGTGCTGGAATGCTACCTTATACAGTACTTGGAAAGCAAAGGGAAGAGTGATACACTGGCTGGGTTCACTTAGTGTGTTAGACTGGGCTAACACTCATTTGTGACTCAACTATTCAGTATTTATAGGAAACCCAGCCACAGTCTTACAGTGTTAACATGAACCAGGCCATTATCTTAAGCCATAATATGATTTATTCATTTAGATATAGAATGTTGTGTAAATAGAGCAGAACCTTTTAAAAATTTGGCAACTTTGCCCATCTTCTTTCTGAGACTGTTGGGAATGAATACCAAATAGGAAGCGAAGCAAACACCACATATAATAATGTACTGCTGGAAGAAATTCCTCTACTCCTTTTTGGCAGGGGGTGATGGGATCTGTAATCTAAGTCCCTTGGACAATTCTAGACTACAATGTAGAATTCTAAATCTTTTAAAGGATAGAGACTAAACAAAGATAGAAGCCCCAAGGAACATTCCTGGATATCCAACATCCATTTTTGTATTCATACCTCTGATGGTGAACATGGCGGATGATATATTTCCAGATGTCAGCACACTGACCTGAGCACATCCTGGGGGTGGAAGAGTGGAAGGGAGAAGTAAAAATCCGTGATGTTGATGATTGTTATCATACAATTCCACATATTTGTCAAAATGGATACTATACATTCAGCCCAAATCATTAGAACCAAACCTATAAACCTACCCTAAAGCAGCATCAATACTGTTCATTAACCACAAAACCAGTTCATTCATTCATTTGCAGTTGCGAGCCGATTCAATTATAATTATTAATAATAATAATTTAGTAAACAAGTTGAGATGCAAGCGAACACGGCCACTGAGGCAGGAGAGGAGCGGCCCACCCCCTCTAGCCAGTCGGCAATGCTCACCATGCTTGGCAGGTTTACTCTCACTGCACCTCAGGGGGCCGGGAGAGCACTCCGCACGCCTCAGAGGCACTCTTGTCCTTCCCATCCCTTTTCACCCACCTGCGGGCAGCGCTCTCGGAGGGCACTTTGCCCGGAGGGAGCTTCATTTCTTCGGCCGCCCAGCGCCTGAGGTCCTGGGCCAGCGACATTCCTGTCCGCGCCACCCCACGCCCCGCAAAACCTTCGCTGGCGGCCATCGCCCACAACCGCCTCGAACTCCGGCGCCTTTCCAGTCAGAACCCGCCTCCCGCAGAGCGTGCTGGGAAATGTGGTTCGGCCGCGCGGGGCCTGCTGGGAGATTTTCTGTCAGGCTTGCGCGGCCTTCTCCGTGCCGGTTCGGATGCGTAGTTTCTGGCTGGCCGCTAGGCCGGAGATCCAAGAGGGCGTGGAGTACAACTACCATCATCCTTGGCTATTTCTGCGGTGGATGATGGGAGTTGTGGCTAAGAGCATCCGGGAATTTCTAATTTGGAAAGTGAATTAGTGCGGAGACGTGGGTTGTTTCTTATCTGCGTCCGATTAAACTCTGAGATTAATCTGAGATTAAACTCTCAGCAGAAGAGCAGAGGTGTATTACCTGTTTAAAGGCTGCTTTGAAAAATAAAAATAAACTATGGATAAAAAAATCGTAAAGCCAAGCCGTAACGTCTCTCGTGTGCACAGCCATTAAGTGTGGCATTAGTGGCATATCATTTAGCATGCCATACGACCACTCCTCTTAAGTTTGTTCACCGTGATTCAACCTACTGCAAATGTATTTATTGTAAGTTCAAACAAATTTATTTCAGTTTATTCACTTGTATGTATTTATTTGGATTTGTTTATTTAAAGGTACTAGTTGTCCAATTCCAATGAACCAACTGTGTTGTTATTGTTCCGTATGTAATTTGAAGCTGCCAAATGCATGAAATGATTTTTAAAAACATTTCTGTAAACCAAGGAATGCTAGCTTGATTATAAACTCTTGTTCTCTAATTGTTATTTCTAGTCAAGAATACAGCAGCCCAGAAATAACACAAATGCTTCCAGTAGTCATTATTCGCACAACAGACTCTTGTTGTTAAGTCTTTCTTCTGGGGCCAGCAGAGGCAAAGGACAACATGGTGGCCTTTTATGTTCAATGGGCAAAAGCATCTTCTGAACTGCCCTGCATGGACAGCGCTGACCATGGAGAAAGAATGAGCTGGTAAGAAGGGACTTTCAAAAGAGATTACACAGTTCTAAGAAAAAAGAACACATAGAAAAGGTGTGCTAAGTTTCTAGAGAGGCACAGTAAGCATCCATGAGTGGTGAGTGATGCATGGGGGGTGAGTATTAAGAAGGGAAATATCTCTGAAATATCATATACTGCATACAGGTGGTTTACTAGACTATAATAATAGAATCCTGAAAGCTTGACAGTGTTTTTCCTTCCTTCCTGCTTATACCAAAAAGAGTCAAGGCAGGTCAGCTGTAAATTGCTTTCCCATGCTGTTTTGTTTTCCTAGACAGAGCTTATGTTTTGATAAATAGATTTGCATATCTTCTCAAAGGTCATCTCGGTGTTCCTCCTCACTGATGGAGGCAGGATTGCAGTTATCTGGGGCAGCAAGATTGTCCAAAACTGTGCTTGAATGTGGAACGCCCTTCTGTGAAATGTGACCAAGCCCTCCTTGCTGTGGTAACTCTATAGTCACAGAAGAAGATGAGTTTGGGCTCAGAAAGTATCTCAGGTAGCTGTGTCCTTGAAGTGTGTGTGTACGTGGACGTTCATGTCGGGTTGCAAAAACCCAAGCCATTAAATGGCAAGAGAGAGGTAGATTTTTCTGAATGTCTTTGCTGCTATTTGGAGTTTTACAGCCTACATTTAGCAGCTGTACTCTATAGATTCCATGTGGGAACAGTAGACTTTTCTCATTTATTGGGGTACTTAAGACTTCAATTATACTCAATCTATACACCTATGAATGAATGCAAATCTTACAACATGCCAACAATCCTTTTCCTCAATGAAAGAAATCTTTGTTAAATTCTGCGCCTCTGGTTCTTTTCAGTGTAGGAAGTGATGCCCACAGCCTTTGGAATGCAAAATATGCGCTTTACCAAGGAGCTGATTTGTTTTCTAGAATGGCTCCTTTTATTTGAAATCAGGATTCTTCAGACAGAATCAAGTTTCAAACCAACCTTCATCTGTTACATCAAATTAAATCTTTATTACAGACATACGCCAGCATAAAGAGATGGGGCACAGCCAATTAAAAACCCTACATGATATATCAGAGTATTAAAAAATGAAAAGCTAAAAAGTATATATCTATAGATAGATAGATAGATAGATAGATAGATATAAACAGAAAATGTGTAAAAAATGAGTCTAAACGAATCTAAAAAAGGGGCAGGGG
Source organism: Acrochordus granulatus (assembly GCA_032468055.1). NCBI lineage: Eukaryota > Metazoa > Chordata > Lepidosauria > Squamata > Acrochordidae > Acrochordus > Acrochordus granulatus. Next base: position 79,198 of record JANHZU010001295.1, read on the forward strand.
CATTAAATGGATGCAGGAAGCATAACGGTTAGTATGCGCAGATGTGATGGAAGGTGCACCTACAGTAGCAGTGGGAGAGAGTTCTGGCAACACCGAGCTTTCTCAGAGAGAGGCCTGAATTAAGAAACTCTGCTGAATTGGGGGGTGAACAAACTGAATTGGGGGGTGAACTCAACTGGATAAACTTGATTGGATCATTGTCTCTGGGTTTCAGACTGGCAAGAAGACTAGACCTACCGAGCAGTCTTAACTGAGTGAATTAGATGCTCATTAAGTCAAGTATATGGTACAGGTCATCATCCAATGAATTTTCAGTGCTATTGTACAGATCTTGTTAACACTGCTGTTGCAGCAGGGTTGGTGATTGAAAGCATCAGGGAGGTATGAAAGTGTCCTGTGCCCCCTGGATATTTGTGCGAAATGGTGAGATGAGGCTTGTATGAAGTCTCTGTAATACAGGCAGTGAAGAAGCACATGCTCTTTCTCTCTCTGGGTAAGGAATCTTCCCGTCCTGGTCTTCAAGACATTGAAGGGAGGGGAAGGCATGACATTGTGCCAGAATAAAGGCTGTCATAGCAGCAACCATGAAAAATGAATTAATTCTTGTTTGATGGAGGTTGCCAGCACATTTAGCTCCATTTTTATACATTGTCTGGCATCTTTTTCTTACTGGGTTCACCTTCATTCTGCTGCAAAAGTGGTCCAAGGGATGACTTTGGAAGTGAAAATGTTTTCTTTGGTATGAACTCTTTATGAATTTCATTCCATTGGAATACAACCATCTTCAAATGTTTTGACATAAACTCTTCTTTGTCCTAACCTCAAAACAAAATGTATTTTGTATTTCATGATAAATATAAGTGATTTATGGTTAAAACATGGTAGTATGATGGATAAACCCTGTCTTTCTCTCTACTGTTTCAAAAACAGCTCCTTTTCTGGTGAAACATATATTTTTGTTTAATAAACATATACACTATTGTGTAGAAGTTTTAGGCCACCATTAGATATGTTGTTTTAGCAATGGTATAATGGCCATATATAGTTTTATCTTAGTTTCTTTATATAAAATACAGAAAATTTATATGCAGTATTCAAAAACAGGAAAAAGCAGAAAAAGCTAAAGTGGCAAGTATTTAGTATTTACTAATTATTCAATACTGACTTTTGCCTGAAGAAGCCATTTTATTTTGAAAATTGTGTTTAAATTTTGTGTACATATTTCCTATATTTTCTGTCTGAATCTTAATACAGTGACTAAAAATAATTATGGATGGTCATTAAAGCTTTGCTACAACAAAACAGGTGGTGGCCTAAGACATTTGCACAGTACTGTATATTTCTAATGAAACATATGTTCCTCTTTCACATTAGGATATATATTCATCCTTCACATGATTTTTTTCAAAAATAAAGAAAACATTTACTGTGATTAGGATTGAGAGAGAAGTAGGTTGGAGATTATCTGGGCACAAATCAATTTGAAAATAATCTCAATAATACTAACACACACAGGAAGAGAAAATAAAAAAGAGCATTGGTAACTACCACTCTGAAACCAGCTCTGCTCTGCTCCTGGTAATATTATTTGAAGATTGAGGATTTGATTACTGAAGAAGCTAATCAAGGAGCTGGAATACTGTATGAATTTGTAAAAGACTGTTTATTTCTTTTAGGGTACAAAGTCAGAGGGATTAAAGTCATTAAACACTTTTGTGGGACTACAGGTGTACAAAAGCCCAGCATCTGCTTAGATTAATTCTGTGCACTGGACAGGTGAGTCCATCTTTAAATTATCTTTTTCTGCTTGCCCAGACACCACTGGAGAGATCTAAATTTGTCTGAAACACATTCACACCTAGAAATAGGTTCACTTGTTCCTCCCCATGCATTGTATATGGGAAGAGAGCATATTGTGTGTGGGTTGAAAATGGAGATGCTCTGTCTGACGTCTGTTTACAATCAGAACTGCTCCTTGAGGAAGCCTTACCTTTAAGTGCCTGTCACAGAAATAAATTATATTACAACCTGTAATGGACACCTCCCTTGCTGTCCTTGTCTCAGTTTGTTAGCAAAAGGAGGAACATGACGCAAAACAATCACAACATTTATGCACTGAAGCTGAAAAATCTTCTTAAATGCATACATCTGAAATGCAACAAAGCTCCCCAATTCCAAAGTTGAGAATATAGTGTAATTATTTGAAGTATGCATTAAAATCTGAACCTATTCAAACACAAAACTGCCGGAGAGTGAGAGGGTGAGAGGAATCACAGCTCGGTTTTGAGGCTCCCTGAAAGATGGCATGTCTGGCCCAGATCTTCTTTCCTGGCTTGCTGCCTTTTATCTAATACAATCCCCACCCCCCACCCCACTGAATTAGGAAAGCTGCTAATGTGCTTTTTCTGATTCTTAGCATATTGGAATTGCTGTCAAATCACATTCCCTTGTACATATTCTCTACAACTCTTCTCAAAGGGTTTGGTGCTTATTGAATTACAGCCTTAGTATTAATGGCTTCCCTTTCTCAAGAAGAAAAAATGATTCAGAGATGTATCACTAATATATTTTGGAGAAAATTTTTGGTGTTTTAGAATCAGTTTTAACAATGACATTCAAAAACAAATGCTAGTTTTGAGAATAAGGACAATTCCACACTGCATCATTTTTACTCCCCCCATCCATACAAACATTTTGAAATCAACTTGTAAACTTCAGAACATTTGCCCATCATAAAATGCAGATCACAGGCAGAAAATACGAAGGAGGGAGGGAGGGAGGAAGGTCATTTAATCAGTGCCCCACCCTAAGCTATGCAGATCCTGGAGCAATGAAAATGGTATCTCTCCTTATTTCTCCCTTCCCACCACAACCCACCTTGAAAAAGAGTCTGGATGTTTGCAAAAAAAATTGTTGTAAAATCCCTTTCTACCTATAATACTGAAAGGATGGCATGCTGATGGTTTTGCAACCAATTATTCCCCATCACCACCAATAACTGTCACCATTATTGCATTTTGATGGGGTGAAGAAAAAATCTAAGCTGCAGGGCAGACAGGAGAAGTATGTTATTGGAGGGGAACACTGGGGAGAGTGAGAGAATGAGAAGAAAACTTAGGGGACAATAAAAGCTAGCCTGCATCAGAAAAAGAAAAATCAGGAAAAGTCGTTGGGTGGGTGGGGGAGCCCTGTATAGCTTGGAATTTTGCATGCTTACTTATCTCCTGCAGTAAAAAGAAAGGAAATAGGGCTTTGCCAGGGCTTCTCTTTTTTTGATGGAAAAGTTTTAAAATTCACATTAAATTCAACCAATTCCAGCTGCATTATAAAAGGAGACCAACAAGCTGATCTTAGACATATGGGAAAAAATCTGACTGGTTTCTATGAGTGGGCTCTGTAAAACTGGCAAGACACCATTCCCCTTTCAAGACTATAAACATTCAGACTATGAACATCATCTGAAGCCTAGAAGCTGGAGGTAGTATGAGACAAAGATTCTTCCAATAAGAAGGCATTGATAAGCTCTGTAGAGCTTCTATATCACAAAAGGAAAGATTGATTGATTTGTTCGTTGTTATATTTATTCCAGTTTTAGGATACAACTCAACTGCTGACTGCAGACAACAGCATGGAGAATATAGATCTGACTTGATTTGGGAGCAGTGCAAAGACCCTGTTTGGGAAGTGATTTAATAAGAGATCAACTTTACTTTTCTCCTGATACCCAAAGGATTACTTTCAGCTTCAAAATATTCCAAAATCATACGATTCAAAATATTCATTGTTCAGAAAGTTTTCCTTTTGCAAGGCAAGGATAGAAAAGCCCCAGGAAAAAATCCCATATGCAGACATGAAGATTTAAAAAAAAATTAAACCGCCTTCTTACCAGCCTATTGCACCCCAGAAGAAATGTAATATAATTCCTGAATCTCCAAACCTTACTGGTTGGGAATGGTGGATGTTGTAGTTCAGCATATTTGATCCAAACATTTCCACACTGGGAGAAAATGGATCTAAAAGCTGGATAAATGCAGCCATTCTCAAGACATGGCTGAATCTTAAGCAGGCAGGCCATCAGATGCAGACTCCTGATGATGATAGGATGCATTGGTTGAGACTTTTAATTTAGAACAATGTTTCTCAGTCTTAGCAATTCTCAAGAAGTTTGGACTTCAATGATTGCTGGGGAATTCTGAGAGTCGAAGTCCATACATCTTAGATTTGTCCAGGTTGAGAAATACTGGGTTAGAAGGAAGATACTTATGAAATATATAAAGTGTGATTTATAGAAGAATACATGGTGAAGAAAGGATGAACAGAAAATACTTTTCTCATTTTCCATAACAATAGAACCAGAGGTTACTCAAGGACACTGACTAGTAAAATAATTAACTTTTAACTTAGTTAAAAGTCCTTTCAAATTAGAGGACTATAAATGATATAAACCTATGAAATATGCTGCCAGAGGATATGGCCCTGGCCACTAGTTTGTAAGGCTTCAGAAGGGTGGTAGACCAATTCTTAAAGTCAGATCTATCAATGGTTGTTAGTGATGATGCTTTCAGGAATCGGGGGAGATTATTCTTGAAGAAAATCTCTTTTTCTCTATTACTGCTACTTGAAGGAAAGCAACAATCTTTGCTAAAACAACTGTTTCCAAAAGGAATTCAGATACTGAAGGCTGGAGGCAGAGGATTGTTTTCAGAGTCTTCCTGAAGATTCCTATTCTTTTGCCTTTGAGAAGCAGATTTACCTGCTTGCATAAGTCCAAAACTCCACAGAACTTGTATGATCAGAGATGAAAAAGTTCCTCTATCCAGATCAACAGCTGTTCCTTCAACCAGACACACTAAGCTGTTTTGGCGGCTGCCCTGCCTTGTTCATAGGAAGATTCTTCGAGTGTTTACTTCTATCAGTTTTGAAGATGTTCTTCCAATATCACCTCTGGCAGAACCGATCTCTTAACAAATACCTCATCAATAAACTGTTCTATCCCTGTCTTCTTTGAAATAAGGACCATTCTGTTCAATGAGATATATCCTCAATTCTTGCCCGAGCTGTATTCAAAGGATATAATGGGGAGTTTATCATTCTAAAAATATTATAGAACAGCAACTTCCATAATTCCTGACCACTGGCTGTAGCAACTAGAGCTAATGGTATAGTCCAAACAGGTGAAATGCCACAGGTTTCTCCATCCTTGACTTAATGTATAACTTTCACTAAGGTTAACTGAACTGACCTCTGACAAAAAAGCCAAATCTTTAGGTCGTATTATTAGATTCAACTTTTTACCTCCACAACCCCGACTTCTAACAAAAACATGATTTTTTAAAAAAATGTACTTTTACAATAAATAGAACCATACTTTTGCCTGAAATGTTAGATATTAATCTTGTTAGGAGATTGGAATTAGCTTGCCATCTGAGAATTACAGCTTTTGGCTGTTCTTCATAGATACCAATAGAAATGCCATATCTGCATCAGTGACGGGTGTTCCTTCCCAGCTGGATTTCATGGATTCCCAACTTAGACTACTTTTAAAAAGTGATTTAACTGATGCCTAATGAGCAAAATACAGTATCTTATTCTGTACAGTACAAAAACACAGGCTATGTATGTGCTAGAATAGACAGAAACTTGAAAGGAGCCTTGATTTTAAAAAACAAACCAAAGGAGGAATTTGATTATATAAACATTACTCCATAGGACCTGCAATGGTAGATGTGGAGGCTTTCCAAGCAATAAAAACTTTTGCTGAGGTTATTTTTGAGTAACATGAAAAACTTCACATACTTGAATTCCTCGTTTTTCCCTTTTCAATGACAGTTGTTGCTAAAGCACTGATATAAAGAAGGGAATGGGGAAATGAAAAAGAATAATGTTTGTTAGATTCTTTGACTTCAGCTTCTGGCTGATAAGAATCTCTTGTTTCTCCAAAAATCACAAATACCAATACTTTAACTCACCAAAATGCCATCAAATTATGAGCAAGTTTTGAGTGCTCCTGAAGTTTTTCTCATAAACTGAAAAGCTTTGGAGAACTTAAAACATTGTTTATGCCTGAGTAACATTTGGATGGCTGTAAATCAAACTATTTCCTTATCATAGTTTTTGAAGAAAGCATCAATAGGGCTACCAAACATTTCCATTTCTCCTTAAACCCAAGTGGAAACATAATAATGGTCTTAATATCACAGAGTTGCAAGGTACCATTTAAACCATTAGGTTCAATCTCTTGCTCTGCAGAATTCCAAATTAAACCTTCCCCAAAGGATGGTTGTCTAGCTCCAATGTGAACACATCAAGTGAACGGGAGCCCACTACCAGTAGATAAAACTATTTTGTGGTTGGGAAGCTTTAATACATGATCATGAGGATGAACAGTCAAGGTTTTGAACATAATTATATGTCTTCAGCAAATCATGAAGGAACCAAGATATTTCTCTCATATCCTTTCAGTGCCATTAAAAGCAGTGGGATTCTTGCTGAGTTTAAAACATCAAAGATCAGCCTTCTGTTTTCCTGGAGCTGAACAAGCAGAGGAAAGAGAAGGCCCTTTGCCCAACTACTGTACTTATTGGAAGGGGCACTTCTCAAAAGGCAGACCTGGGAACAGAACTGAGTGGATGCTACAGAATACAATATCCAGTTGCTTCAGCAAAACACACAGCACTTTGATTAGTCATGCTAGCAACATCAGGAGTGTACCATATGGGACTATTATGGGTGCAGAAGGAAACCCTTGATAAAACTGAACATTCTAGGAAACAGAAGTTAGTCCTCTACTTAACAGATACAGGTAATGTAAAATGGGATCTACGTATAGCCAGTAAAAATATTTTGACAATGAATCAGGTTATTTCTATACTAGCAAATCATAGCATCTTCTAGAGTAATCTATATGATTACTATGTGATGTTTTCAGCCATCTCATCACTTTGAGTCTTTCTACCTGAAACTTATTTGATGCTGGAGTACGAACATGGCGGTAAATGTCGGCTATCTAATACATGTAGAAATAAATGACATGTACTCTGTTTTCTTTTGTTAAAGACAAGAATGTAAAATTATTGAGGCATGTGAGCTAGAGTTTGATTTCTCCAGCTTGGGTCTGGAATAAGAAGTGAATGTTGGACAGATATAGAGCCAACCCTACTGTTTATGTTCATCAGCTTCAGTGAAAAGGATCAAGACTCCTGGGTACTGTGATGAAATCCTATCCTTTCACTTCTCATAGAAACACAAACTCCTTCATGGAACCATATTAAATAGATATGTACCTAAGATCACAGCTATTCAGGATTTATCAGTCTAATTCTTAAGATTATGACCTGGAATCATCAAATTTGATAATTTGCTAGCTGATTAGAATAGGTATCCAAGATTTAATAATTTACCACTGCAGAAATAGAAAGAGCTGTCCTCTTACCATTCTATAACTAACCCGTTAGCTGGCCAAAAGAATGTGTTTGTTTATGGGGTTTGTGTGTGTGTGTGGGAGAGAGGAGGCACCCTAATCTTCATTAGTGTGATCTTCAGTATATTCCCCAGGAAGTGAATGTTTACGCCACATTTTGGAGTGTGAACATCAGAATATCAAAACCAATGGATAGCATGAAATCCCCTGAGAGATGATAGATGGCCAGCTCAGTGATGACAGCTTGGGGTTTCATTCAACTACTATAGTTCATTGGGAGGAAAGGCCACGGTGGGAAAAGGCCTCACTTGACTCGGATCTCAGCATATTCAGCCAGCTCCTCCGTCAGGGTATAGCTGTCCTTGGTGGACAATTTGGTGAAGTCTATGTTGGCATAATCAATCCCCAGGTCCTCACGCTTGTTCAACAGCCGTTTGTCACAGCGCCCATACTGGAGGAGGTGAGTAAACAAACAAGAACAGGTTATTGCTTGTGCCAACTCACTCTCTGAATTGCATAATTTGGTTTATTCCTATAGGATCAAAGTGATCTTCCAGATATTGCTGAGCACAGCTCCCAGTAATCCTGGCCCACAGGCGGTGTGGTTCAGCAACATCTGGGGTGAGGAGACAAGTTGCATATCCCTGCAGAATCTGAGAAGATAGAAATAAGGGACAAGATGTTCCGTATATAGACAACGAATGGCAAGTATCTTCTTACATGCAAATATTTAACCAAGATCCACTAATAGATGCAACATAATTTCACCAGGAAGGTCATGATGGTAGTCACCACAGAAATTTGACAGAACTATGTCCCAGGTTTTTCAGAAATACCTTTGTTTGACGTAAACATACTGTAATACAGGACTTTCAACAGCTGCTTTTGGAATTACTTATGATTTGTGTGCAGACATGATAATGGTTAATGCAAGACAAGCCATGTCAGAGAGTGATTTTCAAGCCAAAAATACCCTTAACCACGACAGAATTTGCTTTAGAATTATGCATGCAAAAAGAGAAAAAAAGAAAAAAAATCCAATTGAAATCCTATTCATTGCAAACTCCGTATGAGTGCTGCAGAACAATATGACAAGCAAAATAGCTGGTTAAGCCTTTAATAGACTTAACATGTCTATTTTACTCTGAAAAACATCTCCCCCTCAAAAGTGAAAAAGCAGAGCAGAAAATCTGGCTGTCCCTTCTCCAATGATGTTACTACCATATGCCTTGCAATTCTTGTAACTTAAAATAAGTAAATAACATAAATAATGTGGCCTCTGTTGGCCAAAAAAAGAGAATAGCCTTACAGTAGCAGAACCTGTTTCTTCCAAACACCTAGAATGAAAGCCACAAACCAATTTCATGGAAGTGGCTCTAACCTACTTTAATCTGAGTCTAGTGAGGGTGTGCAAAAAGTAAAGACAAAGGGAAAATTTTAAAAATACATAGGAAAAGAATTATGGTAAGGAAGAAATTAATTTATTTTCCACAAGTTCTGATCCTTGCCCTGAATTTTCTATAAATTCATCTCTGGTCTTTGTTTCTAACCAGTATGTAAAAAAGGAATTATATATTTCAATACTTTCTCAGCTTATTCAAGTCTTCTATTTTTTTAAAAAAAGTAATATCTTCTTTGCATTCACCTTGATTCCTGATGACTTCACGGAAGTGTCCATGCAGTTTTCTTGCCAGAAATAATTTGTTTTTGCCTTCTTCTGAGATGTTTTTCAACTCTCTAATCAAGCCTATAGCCCTGGAATTTCCTGGAGGTGTCCCCTCCAAGTACTTAACTTGGCCCAACCTTGCTTAGTTTCTCGCACCAGACAAAACATTTAAATTCCTGCCACAAAGGGACATAAATACCCAAAAGAGCATGCATGGAGTTCTCTGTTTGTGAAAAAGGAGGAGGGGGCAATGAAAGGATGACAATGTTACACATGGACAGGGAAGTCCATACTTACTTGCCCAGGTCAGTGGCTCTCCAGGGAGCAGATCTCTTTAGACTATTAGAAAAGGAAGAGTAGTCACGTATGACTCAAAGAGGGAAAGGGCATCTTGGTTGGGATAGGGCCAGAAACTCAACCCTGCCGTGAAGTGAGTTTGGAGTGCTCTCAAGTGTAGCTGAGTTGGAGGGAGAGAGGTTGGACTCATGGAATCTATGTAGAAGAGGTCATGACCATGACTGAGTGATGGAGAGCAGAATGTCCATCTTTCTGAGTTTCTTTTTCTTCTCATTTCTTGTTTTGTCAGGGTCATTTTTTGGCTCCGCGCTCTTGTTTTTTTCTTTGCTGAAATCAATTGGCCAGCAAACCCCAAATAAAGAAACCATTCTTAGAGCTTACTAGTTATGCTGCCAGGAGGAAAAATATCCCCTCTCTGACCACACCCAAAACAAATTATCCTTCGGAAGGGCACTTGGGGCAATCACTCTTACTGCCCCAAAAAGGGCCTGGAAGGAAAGCCATTCATCCTGCTCCCCTTCAGTTTGCCTTGTTCTAAAATAATGAACTGAGGCAAAGCAGTGACTCCCTCCTTCCAGAAGATGGGAATGGATTCAGCCTACAGGAAGAAGCAAGTTACAATTATGGCCAGGCAGCCAAAAGGAAGCAGAGGAGACATTGTGTGAGAGAGATTGCATGTGTTGTAGGGAGGGGATACACCCACCAATACAGTCCCACCAAAAGCAAATTAACTATAGTCATTGGTACCTCTGATTTTTCCAGATTGCCTGAAGTCCTGTAGTCTCCACTGTAGACAACTGGAGGGTTTTCTGTTTGTGTGAACCCAGAATTTTCATTGTTTTTCCTTGAGAAATTAAAATAATTATAATAACATTAACTGCCACAAAAACAGACAGTGACAGTTAGAAGAGCACAGCAATAATAACAATTGATCTGGACTGTCTTGGGAGATCGAATGGCTTTGCTTCGGAAAGATTCCCTAAGATCTGAATCAACTTTACTCTTCTGGAAATTAATATGGGCTTAATTAATTAAGGATAAGCTTACATGAGCGCATCACTTTGCAGCTATATTCAGGTTTCACACCAAAGTATAGCTAAAGAAGCATAACTATGGCATAACTCAAAGCTGAGCAACAATGGCTGTAAAATACTGTGGATTACAATCACCCCTCCTGTGATCACAAATTCTGATTAGTGATCCACTACATTGTAAACACTGCCCTGCTTTTGGATCCCAAGGCCATAAAAATGCATTTTCAGCTACATGTAAACACCCAAAGGTAGACGAAAAGGAGCTGGGTTTGGATTCCTCTTGTCCCTAAAACTTACTTTTTTCTTGCCTGGCTGACATAGCACACCACAGCTATGAGTATGGCAAAAGCCACAACAGCTCCCACCGGACCAACCTTTGCCCACATCAGACTGTCTGGAAGAAAGGAAAACACATGGGTTAACAGAAAGGTTAAAATTGAATACAACAAGAAATCCTATTAAAAAGTCAGGATGGCGGAGGAACATAGCCAGGATATCAGAATAAGGTTTGGTTCATACATTGGATTAGCACAAGTTTGTTTTAATGGCAGCTGTTGAGCAAACAAGAGCTGGATTCACATGTATATTAAAAGATCTGACTGTTGCAAAATACAAGAGATCAATGAAAACTGGACTTTCTGCATGAAAGAGAGGGAGCCAGGAAGTCTGTTGTATAGAGTGGGAATTAAAAGAGGCTCAAAAGTATTTGACTACGGGTAGTTCTCACTTAACAACAGGTCACTAACAACCATTCATAGTTACAACATAACATCTAAAAAGCAACTTAGACTCATCCTCCAACTACCGCACCCCCCACAATCACATGATCGCATTTTGAGCTCTTGGCAACTGGTTGCCTTGTCCCATGGTCACATGACCATGATTTGTGACATTTTTTGCCATTTTCCAGACCTCTTGTCTGTCCTACTCTTTGCTGCTTTAACTCTCAAGAAGTTCTTGTTCATCAAGCATAATAAAAATATTTTTGCTTGTAATTTAATGATTGTAGTTTAGTCCCTTGGAATCAGGGAAAAATCAAGTTTGATCTCTCAGTGATCTGTGACTACACAGCTGATATTTGAAAACACATAATCTTTTAACTGTTTATTTTCCAGGCTAAAGTTGGCCAGTTTTCTTTTCAAAGAAAACAAATGCTTCTAATGCTTGGTTTAATTCATGTTCCTGCCCAGAGGGAGACAGCAAAGTGAGCAAAAGCTGTGGTTCTTTGTGCTGTCATTGACTTCTCACTTGGAGAGGGCAAGTGAATAGGAAAGAGCACCATGAAGGGGAAACCCGGCAACATCAGGGGACTGCTGGGCTTTGCAGTGGGCCATTAGTTGGTGCGCAAATCTTGGCAGACAACTAATAAGGCTGACCCTTGATGGCAGCCCTGGAGAAGCTAACATAGTGGGCTTGTGGCCCAATAGATTGTGGAAGAGCATCAGAGGGATCAGAGGTGATGTTTGCCTGCAGGGACTCTCACTGGAGTGATGGAACTGGAGCTGCTGGTTCTTGGTGCCGTAGAGATTCCTGGCAGAGCAGACTATGTAGAGCTGAGAGTCTATCTCCCGCTGTACAGTCAAGATGCTGGTGACAGTATAGCCCATTTTCTGGGAGTACACAAATTCCCGGTCAGTCTCATTGACCGTCACATTGCGGGTGGGCAACTCAAAAGTGATCATAGCTTCTGGGTTTGCTTTGGCTGCACAGATGCATTTCACTGTATCCCGAGCAGCTGTGCACTTGGAGTCCAGAAGGATACGAGGAGCAACTGTGGAGAGAAAAAAGAGGCTGAAGTGCAATCACAGGATGAACCAATGGCTTTCTTGGACTGTACAAGTCCTCTATATGGAAGCATTTTCTCTCGTGCAGAGGCATATGGCAAAGCAATGGTTTGGCCTGGTAATGAAGAGGGTCCACAGTCTTGAGAGGTCTACTTCCAACAAATGCATCAGGGAAAAGAGAACGAATGGAGAAAGGCATAGCTTCAGGGCATGATAATATGGAGGAGGAGTTAGCTGGTTCCCCAAGTTCTCCAAAGTTCTTTCTTTTAAGAAAGGATCTTTCCTGGAAATGCCAGAGCTCATAGCTGAGCTCTTCTGCATTCAAAGCTCATTCAAAGATCCACCACCACCCTCTCCCAAAACATACTTGAAATCTTTAGCACTAAGAAGAGCTCTCCAGACACAAGGCCAATGCTCACATTCAACAGTGAGATTGAAAGCAGTGCTGCTCTGTCCAAACTGGTTCTCTGCCGTGCACCAGTATTCACCACCATCCTCGTGTGACACAGATTCAAACTCCAGCTCCACCTGGTTCTGGTAGACACCCATGGCCACTGCCTTCTTGTCCTTGAAGATGGTGATCATTGGCTCAGGGCTGCTCTGTGAGCTGCAGAAGATGGTTACAGGCTCTCCCTCAATCACTACCATTGATCCATTGATTACTGGTTTCCAAGGAGCATCTGCAGGGAGACAAAATCAAGAGGAAATGCATCTTTTACCAAAACACTGTGCTCTATGGTCATTCCAACTAAGAACATCTTCAACAGTTTCTTCATCCTGGTCAAAACCCAGAATGGGTTTTTTAAGAATGTTGTAGAACTCTTGCCTAATACTAATGGGTTCCAGGTTATGCTCTCTGCCATAGGCTTTCTCCCAGAGCAGGGAATCCATTTCATAGTCCTTCTAATACTCACACAACACAGACACGGCAAGGGAGTGGTTGTCTTTGCCATAAATGTTCTCTGCCACACAAGTATAGATGCCATCCTGCAGATGAGTGACATTGTCGAGGTAGAGTGTGAGGTTCCCAGCTAAGTCCTCATGGAGAATTTCATCTTCTCGGAGCCAGGCAATCAAGGCCATTGGGCTGCTATCCACAGTACACATCAAGAACACGTGAGCACCATGTAAGACTTCTATGGAGGAATTTATTTGTAGGATACGGGGTGGGTCTGAGGAAGACAGGCAAAGAGATCAGCTTTGGGTGCATATCTAGATTTCTTTCTACATACAGATAATCCTCACCTTACAACTATTCATTTAGTGTCTGTTCAAAGTTACAGTGGCACTGAAGAAAGTGACTTACAACCAATCCCTGCACTTATGACCACTGCACATCTCCATGGTCATGTCATCAAAATTCAGGCACTTGGCAACCAGCATGTATTTACAGTAGTTGCAGCATCCTGGGATCATGCCACCTGGACCTTTCCAGCTAGCTTCCATCAAGCAAAGTCAATGGGAGAAGCTGGATTAGTTTAATGACTATGTGATTCACTTAACAACTGCAGTGATTTGCTTATCAGTCTTGGAAAAAAGATTGTAAAATTGGGCATGGCTCATTTAACAACAACCTGGCTTAGCAACTTCCTTGACATATCCTGCAAATATCCTTGGCTAGTAATTTTCTTTTTCTTTTGTTCCCTCAGTGAACAGAAAAAGCAGAATTCAAGCTGTTTTATTCTGTTAAATGATGAGATTGCAAGGCTTTTAGATAAATAAGATAAACATACTTTTCTTTATATTTGTATGCAACCTTTCCCTGGCTAGTTGGCTTTTTTGTTTGTATGTTAACTAAAGGCAGATTCAGAATGCTTACAAATTTCAGAAAGAAACTCTTCACATGGTACAGGGAGCAGGAATCAATTAATTATAACATAATTAAGTGCTCAGTTATCAATAATCCCTTTCACCCATGTAGAATTTTCTGTGGTAGGAAAGCAATTTTTTGTGGCAGAAACTTAAAGGTGGCAATATCTAATTAAGATTACAGAGGATCTTTGCATTAGAAGACGGCATTTTCTGTGGAAGACAGAATTATACTGGTGGTGGGCAGTGTCAGGTACTATATAACATTTTATTAAATGTTGAACCACGGTTTTAATTTTAGATGGTTTCAGAAAAGCAAATACACAGCAGAATCTGTCATAGTATAGAGGTAATTAAAGAGCCTCAGTCCAGCAATTCTGGTTCCAGACGACCTCCAGTGTTCTCCAAGATCAAGACAACAGGTTGGTTTCAAAAGTGCCACTTAGCAACATCCAACTCACATTTGACATCCAGAGTGGAGAAGCCATCAAATTCAAAAGTGGTATTTGCGTACGTGACTTTGCAGCCCACCTCATGTCCATGATTCTCACGCAGTGGTAGGAATTTAAGGATAGAGATAAGTGACCAAGTGCCACCTTCTTCCTCTACTTGTGCATAGACTGAATGCTCAGCCAAATTCTCATAATTCATCCACGTGATGACAGGTTTCATGTCTGGACAATTGTCAGGCACCTCACAGCGCAGCTCTATTTCTGAACCCTCCACTGTTTCTGGGGGACTCACAATGGTGGGTTTGTCTAGGGTGGAAAGAGACAAAGAATATTTATAAATTGGAATCTCCCTAACTCTTATCTTCTATTTTCCCCTCCAGTTTAGAGGGTAATACACAACTCAGTGATCCGTTGGGTCATCCTTTGAGAGCAAGCTTGATGTGACCAGACTGAATATTAAATTTTAAGCTGACCATAATATTTTTACCCCAAAGCTGGAAAGTCCCATGATCATTTAAGAAGAGTATGCATCATAAATAGAAAAATAACTGTAATGGAAAACAACCTTCAAAAATAAGTCAATATTTACTTAGCTAAACAGGCAGACAAAAAAAAAACAACAACAGTTGGAGCAGGAGTGACTTCTGACTTCCTGCCAGCTTCCCTATTGACTTTTCTTGTGGAAGCTGGCAGGGAGCATTAGAAATCACAATTACATGACTGTGGCAATGCTGCAATGGCTACAGCTTTGTGAATAAATCTAGCTTGAACATCATGGAAATTTCAGTTCTCAATGAATCCCAGATTTTTAATGCATTTCTTAGATTAACATTTTAGATACCTTAATTCAAAGATGGTTGCACTATAATGTACTGTTTGGGCTAACTTGAGGGTAACAAACTG
>JANHZU010001295.1:96434-163219 GCA_032468055.1 Acrochordus granulatus
GTCTACAGACAACCTGAAACCCAGTCTGTAAAGACTGTGATACATGTGATAGGCCTTATGCTGCAATAAGCTGTATCTGATGGGTTATCGTGATGCAATCTGAGAGAATGTTGACAAGACAGTTCAATTCTGTTGTCCAAAGTACCTTCAAATAGTACCCAAAAGGTCAGCAATGCTTTGTAGAAGAATTTCATCTTGTTAAGTTTTGAAGACAAATGTAGATCAACCTAAAGGAAAGAGGAAGAAGCATGGTAATACTGAAAATAAGAGGACAATTGTTTGGATCCTGTGCAATAGTAAATCATTGCCTAGAGCATTATTGCCCAACTTTAGCAGCTTTAAGCATTCTGGAAGTTGAAGTCCACATATCTTAAAAAAGTTGCTAGGGCTGAGAAACACTGCCCTAGAAAGCTGATCTTGCATTCTGATCTCTCTTTCATAGAGAAAGATCCTGCAAAAGAAAATTGCCAGCTAGGTCTCAGACGGGCAGAAAATCAGGCCACCAGTCAGGAAAAAATGGACTTTTGCCAACACAGAAGGAGTTGTTTCCTGTGTGCATCCTGTAACTAGTTCACTTATGGCTAATATGCAGATAGTATACATTAGCTGTGCATTCCTGCATAGACAACATTCAGGCAATTTAAGAGTTTAGACAGTGTTTTTCAACCTTGGCTACTTCAAGATGTGTGGACTTCAACTCCCAGAATTCTCCAACTAGCAACGGCCTGGGGGGATGGGCAGGGTTTAATATTGAAAGTCTAATGCTGAAATGTTAAAAAAAAAAAGTAAAAACGTTAAAAAAATGTTGATTGTGAGCTGCCAAGAGTCGGTTAGGAAATTGGCAGCATATAAATATGATAAATAAATACATATGATAAATAAATAAATTCCCCTACTAATTGCAACCTGGAGCTGAGGATATGCATAAGGGAAATTGTTTCATTGTTCTGCTGATGTTCGGTTGATTATGCGTAGGACTCCTCCTGCACAAATATTTAATACTGTGCATGGAGGCTGAACATAATCGCACCAAGGCTGCGTTCATACATTGCCTAAGACAGATTACGGTCTAATTCGACATAGTATCTTGTATGAAGCCAGTCAACGTATTCAGTAAGCTACGATTAAGGAAATTGTGTCTCCTGGTGTGACACGTGAACCCTTTCATAGGGAAATAAAGCTTGGCGTTATCCAAGGTGGGTTTTTTGGATGTGTATCCTATATAGTCATATGTGTTGGTTTGTTTTAAGTTTTTACAAAGCCAGTCTGGGAGATGTAACCTCCTGAAGGTTGGAGTACAAATGCTTATATAACAATTTTTTTTAAAAAAGATAGTATTTTAATTTTTTTTTGCTCTGTTATTGCCAGCAGAGGAAAGCAGTATGCCATATATTCCCCACTGCCTGATTCTGCTTTTAGGATAACTGTGCAGAAACTGGGATATCCTTGAAATCTGCTTTCTGCTTTCTCAGGCTGACATCCCCTACCCCAACCACTGGAAAGGCTTTTGTGCATCGAGGAGAAAAGTTTCCAATGTGACAGCAGAGAGGTGGTAAAAAAAAAAGCAGAGGCGTTTTAACAGTACTGTGTAAGGTGGGGCAGGGAAAAGAAGCTGGCCATGCTCCTGGTTTCCCAAAGCCAATTTATGCTAAAATTAATCCGAAATATATTCTCAGTGCAATAGCAACTTGAGAATTGATCTTTTCAGGGTTCTTTGTCCTCAAATCTTCCAGCAACTTCCTTTTCTGCACCATTACCGTGATAGGTAAGCATCTCTCAGAGTGCAATCATATTTTCGTTGTTTATAAAAAACATGTTTCTAGTCCTTATAGTTCCAGGGGGAAATAGATTTACAATTTAACATGAATTGTAAATCTTAGGAAATTAAATGGCTGCCTTGGTATGATTCACAGGCCATTTGCCTAGCCCAGTCATTGCAGAAAATGGAATCATGGGTTCGGATTATAATTAATTAGTGATGTCCTTGTAAGCGAAATAGATATATTTGCAAGCAAATAAGCACCAGGCAGGGAGGTGAAGCGTCACCCAATACCTTTTGCAAGAGAAGAAAGTGACAAATGGCTTACACCGCAACTCACGCTGCTTCTATCCCCACTTTCCCACAGAGGACAAGACAGAAAACATTAGCTTCAAACCGTGTTTCTTAACCTCAGCATTTTTAAGGCGCATGGATTTCAACTCCCAGAATTCCCCAGCCATGGCTGGGCTAAAGGATCCTTTTACTTACTTGAGAATGCTCAGAAGATTGGAGATGGAGGGGCAGGTTAAAGTGCAAGGTCTTTGGAGCTCCAGAATTTCTTTGCCAGAAGCTCCACACTGAATTAGAAAACGGGATCATGTTAGTAGAACGCCATCCTTTTTTGAAAATAAAATACAACGCATCGGTCTGTTCTTCTTTTTTTACTTGTGTATCCTTATTCCTAATGTCTGCAATTCTGAATACATGTGGAATAATGGTTGGGCTCGGAGAATGAGTCACCTCCGCTTTCTAGACAGGGTTCTTCAGATTTCACTAGAAAAAACTGTAGACGGACCTCATTCAAATCAAGCTCCTCTGGTAGTGGCTTCAAGACATGTCATGGTGTTGTGCTTGGTAGCCATTTGGAAGTGTTTTGCCACTGCCTTCTTCTGGAAGGTAGCTCTGACTCTTCAACTTTCTTGAAGACCTGAGATTGCCACCTGAGAGACTTAGTGCTCTCTTACCAAGTACTAACCAAGCCCAACAATGCTTAGTCGCTACATGTAGACACAGTCAGTAAGATCTTGACTCTGCCAAGACCACACTAAGGATTCTGAAATCTCCCAATGCATACCTAAAGGACAGCAGGGTAAAGATTGTTCTTGGCTCAGGATAGGGAACCTACGGACTTCTAAATATTGCTGAACTACAGTTCCCGAGAATCCCTGTCAATATGTAATGAAAAATCCAGGGGGTTGTCATTCAGCAGCACCAGAAGGCCAGCATTTTCTGTTGTTTTAGACAAGGATTTTGGGAGTTGAAGACCACCACCTGGAGTCTGACAAAGCTGGGAATTACAGCTGTAGGCCTTGCAGAATCCAGAGCATACCAAAGATCCTCAACTGGAAATAGTCCACCCCTTGAATGAGATGGAGCTTCATATACTGTGAAACATTTTTTGCAGGACTTCATAAATACCTAGATGATTTTGCTTCTTAATGAGATCATCCCCTTTTACAGGTGACCCTAAAGGAGACCTAGAACTCTTTAGAAGGTCTCAGGAAAAGCAGGGTACAAAGGTCAAGAAAACTAGGAACACTGCTATCTCTCTTTAAACTTACTTTCAGATTGTTGCCAGAATGCAGTTTGGGAAAGGAACTATGATCTTCTTAGGGAAAGAAAAGTTTAAAAATTTTAGAAAACAGGAATTTGTAACCCTATATCTGTATGGCTCCTTTGGGTGAATAAAACAGTTCCCCCAAATCTCTTTGTCAGTCAAATTACCATAAAATCTAGTCAAGTAGGGAAAGAATAACTCAAAATATTGCACAAAGATAACTTGGCTTTATTAGCCACAAACATAATCATATTATTACTATGAATGGGTAAGAAGTAATCTTGCATTTTCAGAGCTTGACTGGGTGCCATTAAAACTGGATATGATGACAACTCCTGAAACAGGATCCTGCTTGTTGAATGTAATTCAAAAAAAAGTATAGATAGGATTATTAGGTCTAGCCAGTCAGTAAACTTTGGAATTACCAGGATTTCTTACTAGGTATATTCCCCTCTGATACACTAAGAAAAATGGGAAAAGACAATCAGAAGACTTATAAAGAAATCAACCTGAACTGACGTGATCCAAATACTGCTGGCACTCAAATTTCTTGCTGAAAAAATATTGACGGAAGGATTGGTAGAGAGATGTGGATTTTTCTGTGGATGAGTGCTGGTCAGTTCTGAGACTTACAACCAATCCTTAGTTGGCCTCCGGGCTCTTGACAATTTCTTATATGATTCAGTTGGAAGGACTTAAGTCTCTAGTATAAACAACAAAGTTGTTATCTCCTCAGCCTGATCTCTTCAACCTTAACCGTTATTCTGGGGGATTTTTACCTGGACTTCTGAACAGAAGCACAGCTTTCAGGAGCAACCATACTCTGCACCGTTTTGTTATGGTCCCACTTGTGCATTTATATGTGGCAACCTGATTTGACAGCTCCCATTCCTTCATCTGATAAAAGGGGCGACTGCTCAGAGCAGAGCAGTCCCGAAGTCCACGGACCCAGTCTTTTCCATCTCCAGCCAAGGCTCTAAAATCTCTCCAGCAGCTTTTGCACAGCAGGCTAATTTCACTCAGTGAGGAGACTCATGAGCTACATAGGGTGATGCCCCCAGGCTAAAGGGAATGCAAAGGGGGGAGTCCATGCGCTCAACCAGCAGCTGTTTGTCATTCTTCCTGCCTTGATTCTGACTCCTTAAGAAAGATGAGCGATGTACAGCTAAGACCAAGAAAGCCAAGCCTGCTGATTGTGACGCAGGAGCATTTTCCAGGGTACAAGTGGGTCATTTTCAATCTAGCTTAATGTTTACACATGCTGATGTGAAACATTCACAAAGCAAACCATCTTGGCTGCATTTGGTCCCTTTTTTTCCCACCTGCCCTCCCGAGGAATGTTTCCCCTCAAGCCCTACCCCAGCAGCATCCCTGTGCCTTACTTCTCTGAGAGTCCACAAGACCATTTTAGCACATGATCTCCAGCCCCAGGGAACATATCCCCAAAGGAGGCCAGCAGCTAGAGGAAGAACTGCAGGGGGAAGCGAAGACAGGCGCTTATTGTTGTTCGCCTGCTTGTAACACCCACTTGCCAGCCTCTGTCACCGCCTCAGACACAAGGGCTGCTTTGATCCTGGTAGGGTGGGGCCCTTGACAAAAGGCAACCTGTGCCTGTCTCAATGCCCTCTTGTCCTGGGCTGCTTCCGCTCTTCCCTGACAGCTCCCCCCATCTCTGCAAAATCCACTTGATTTCACCTCCATTTGGCTTCTCAGCAAGATGCCATGGCTTTCCAAGGATGCAGGGCAAGGGACAGCAACCCACAGTTTTGAAGAGTTCCTGGCCAACCTCTCTCCTTGAAGACAAACTCCTGGTGACTTACCTTTTGCTTTGCCTTCCTTCTGTGCCCCAGGAGCTTCAATGCAGCGAGTGATATTTAATAAGAGACACTGAGACTGCTGTAACATATAATCCAGGGGAATGGAGGTCTAATGTTCGTTAAAGAGCTGGCTCATTGCACCAGGGATTGAATAAGGCAAAAGGGGCACCTCTGAAGATTGGGGCATTCAATGGAATCAAAAAGACCAATATGTTTTTTTTGTTTGTGTAGCATACATAAAATGCATTGTGCAGCATACATAAACAAGGAGAGAGGCTTTGGTTGCATCATTGCTGCTGCCAACTTGAGTTTTTCAGCCCTTCTCCATATGGCATGCTGCCTTTTCATCACTGGGGTTCCTTAGGAAGGAACCTTCCAAAAGCTGGAGGTGGGAGTTGCAACTCTAATTTCTGACAATGGTGCCAATCTAGGCAATTCCAGGAGTGAGAGATTTTGTTCACCTTGAGCAAGGAGTCTCACACCTCAGCATCCTTCATCCCTTACCATGGTATGCAAATCTCACCCCTGTGGTTTGTTTATGATTAAAGAGGCCCCTTAATCCAGAAAACGGGATGAATGCCATACATTGTGCTTAAACTGTAGGTAAGTATGTTGCAGGCTCACAGCTGGAAAGAACAGCTTGCTTCCCATTTTTCCAGGTAACCATCTAAAACTACAGAAAAAGGATGTGGTTTTGGCTGAGAATGCCCTCAAACAGGGAACCAGTTCTGCGTTGGTGTGCAATTGCTATCCTTCCAAATTTAAACCTAATCTTATGTTTTGCACATTGTTGATCAGAAAGCCATAATTCCATGAATGGAATACCTATTTCTGAGCTATCATATATGGGATCAGGAGTAACTATATACAATCCTGCACTTCTGGTTACTCCCGATGCAATATATATGTTTTCTTATCATCTTGGTTTGAGCCAAGGTATAGGCATCTTCTGCCCTGCTACGCCCACCTCCCCAAGTCTACCAGGCTCTGCCAGTTTCCTTAACCCAGCATCATCCATTTCCTGGTCTTTTCCATCTGCCAGGAGGCTGAAGCTTTCTTGGCAGAGACTAGATCGTGGGTGTCAGTTCCTTTAATTCCTGCCCTTTCAAAGCTCTGCAGATTTTACTCAGGTTACCTACAAAGGGAAGTAGTAAAAACTGCAAATTTGCAAAAAATTTCTTAAAAAGTCAACTGGACTTTAATTAATCAAATTAATCAATTTTTTTGCAATTGTTACTACTCATGACCTGGATTCATGAAAATAATCATAGACATTACAAAGGGAAATCTTTATCACAAAGGTGTTAACGAGACTGGTATGGAGCTAAGGAGCAGTCAGGGCTGTATCTCAGGCAGCAACCAATTCAGGAAGAAGTACTGAATAAAGAATAAGATGCTTGTTATTTGTCTCAGACCCCTGATTTTGTTTTATGGATTTTTTCATGGGCCTTCAAGTCAGTTTTTGAGTCCTGGTGATTGCCTGGACAAGTACTTGCAGTTCTCTTGGTGAGGATTTTCCAAAAGTATTTTGCCGTTGCCTCCTCCCTAGGGCTGAAAGGATAAACTTGTCCAGGGTCAGCCAGCTGGCTTTCTGCTGAAGGTGGGACTAGAACTCAGGATCCCCCAGTACCTAATATGATGCCTTAACCACAACACCAAATTACCTTTCTCTCTCTTTTATTTTGGATTCTCTCTCTTTTATTTTGGATTCTCTCTCTTTTATTTTGGATTGTTTTAGATTTTGTTTTTATCAGATCATTTAGTTTGGCTGTCTAATTTGATGTTTTTAGCTGTTTTTATTTTTCTAGTTTTGTATACTCTCCAGAGTCCATTGGAGTTGGGCAACTAACGTATTTAAATAAATAAAATAAAAGAGATGGGTTGAGAAGAAAGGATGAGCTGGAAAGGCATACACAATATCAGCAGCCCAAAAGCATCCCATTTGGTCCAGTGGTTAAGATGCTGGATTAAAAGCTTGGAGATCTTGAGTTCTAATCCTGCCTTAGGCACAGAAGCTGGTTCTTTCAGGAGTGAAGTCGCTGGCAGGTGACTTCTGAAAATATTCCAAGTCAGGAACCCGGATTGACTTGGTGGATGATAACAGTACCAAAATGCAAATCCTAAACAGCTCTAGGCTAAGAAGGGTCTTACTGACCGAAAAGCAGATAACAAAATAACTTGTGGCAAAAACGGTTTCCACCATTTTTGGCTGAAAACAGGTCACAGCCTACAGAGTGCTTTCTTCCTTTTCTCTTGCTTTGTTTGCCATTTTCACCTAAAATCTTGATCCTGCGGTTGGATTATGAGGTTTTCTTCAGACTGCTTCTGTCACTCCTATCCCTTTGGGTTGCTTTAGGACGTTTTTTTTTTTAATGCTGTTACCATTATTAAAAGCATGGTTTGAAAAACAAGCAAAAAATGGTTTTGCTGATATAAAGTCCACATTGCCCATGTCAGTTCCTAGATATAAGGGTGACATCTGCAATGCACAGACCACCTCGAATTTCAGAATCTCGCTTTGGGAATGTTTACAATGGATGTAATAAAAACTTGCAAACCGTGTTCTAAAATCACAATGCTAAGACATGTTTTAGAAATGAAATGATGTGAGGGAAAGGCTTTAAACCAGTGTTTCTCAAACCTGGTCACTTTAAGACATGTGGACTTCCACTCCCAGCTTTCCTAGCCAACATGGCTGGATGGGGAATTCTGGGAATTGAAGTCCACTTATCTTAAAATGCCGTATTTGAGAAACACTGCTGTAGGAGAAGAAGCTGGCACCGAGTAGTGGGTTTGCATCATCACTCTCTCAGCCCATCCTCGCAGGGTTGTTGTATAGATAGGATGAGGGGAGACCTTAGAGGTGCCCCCTTGAGCTTCTAAGGGAAAGAGCAGGATACGACTGCGAGGAAACCAATACAGCTCTTGTTTGCCTGTCCTAAATCAGATTGCTTTTCAGCTACCACTTGTTAACAAAAGGATTGGCAGAGTTCACACAACACATTAAGCTCTCATCTGAGATGGATAAATCACATCGGCTGAGTCTGATATGCTAAACTTCTGGTTTAGCACAATGTACAAACCCAACCCATGTGTCTCTCCTGAAAGGATAAAGAGAGGGATAACTGAAGAAAACAAGGGCGCAGGTTGGTTGTGTGAACTGGCTTCCAATGAGTGCCCTTTAACTTAAAGTAACCCGTATAAATAGAATCACCTACCTGGAATGGGGGAACAGTGGATGGCAGCAAAAAGTTTAGGGTTTGACTATCTCCCTGCTGCCATCTACTAGTTGCCAAGGTATGACATTTCTATATATGGCTCACATAATGTCCTCCCAATGTTCTGCGCTCTCCCTCTCCATCTGCTGCCAAGGCAGCTGTCTCATTTTACTTAATTATAGAGCTGGCTCCGAACTCTTGCTTGTCAATCTCATGTAGAATTATTCTCTTAGAGTGTCCTCCATTCAGCATGATACCCATTATCTAAGCCCTTGTGAACTGAGAAGACCATCTTCTGAGCACACCAGCGCAGGATTACATGACTAAAGACCGTGGCTATAAACAGTCCAGGCAACCTGGATGCCCAATTTCCACATCACCCAGCTGGAATATGTCAACTGATTTTATTCTTAGATTTCCGGTTTAAAACAGTCATTTGTCCAGGATTGAAATAACCATCGTTCCATTTTAGAACAATCGTACAGCAAATACTTCAGAGTCATCCTACACTTTAATCATTGCTGAACTCCTAAGAGCATAAATTATGGTATGTCATCTTGAATAAAATGGGGCTTACTTTGGAATAAATGCAGACTGGCTTACACTATGATCTGGAATTTATTTTCAAGATCAGCTTTCATATCTTGCTAAAAATCTTGTCCTACTTTCACACTTTAGTTAAGCTCTTTTAAGTGTCTGTTTTCCACCTGTCCATCAGTTCTTGTCTCATCCCCAAAATAAAGATCGTGAAAACTTGAGTTATATCTTTAAGGTAGGATATATATTGCCAAACAAGGTGCTAGTCCTAAGGGAATGCAGATACAGAGATCTTGGTGGTTCTAGAAAGAAAAGCTCGCTGAAAACATTTACAGCAAAGCCACTGAGGGTCCAGTTCTTGCTGTTATCTAGTCTTTTTCAATCCGCTGCTCAACAGACAGGTTAGACTACAATGCCCTTCATTCTTCCCAAAAGCTATGGATAATAATATTCTAGCCTAATAAGCCGCCCAGAGTCACCGAGAATGAGTTGGGTGGCCATATAAATTTTCTTAAATAAATAAATAGGCTGGACCACACTAACATGGGAAAGGCTGCCTTAGCCTTTGTTTCTAGGATATAAGGACACAGACTTAAATAGTTCAAATTATTTCCCCATTCTTTGATTTGTCAATGCCTTTTGAAGCCTTGAGTAAGAGTGTTTCTCAGCACTTATTTATCTGGTCCTTTTTGCAAGAGCAGTGTTTCTCAACCTGAGCAACTTTAGCAGAGATTGTACCTGGACTCTTGTACAGTATGCAGAATAAATATGCTGCTGGTCAGCTCAAGACCACCCCTCACAATACAGACAATGAGAGAGAAGGTCTAGTACTAAACTCCAGCTCAAGAAACATCGCTGTCTCCTATGAAGGTAAATGTGGTCCCTTGCTCTTCCCACTCCCCCTGAGGACTTTTTCCACTTAGATTGTTTTTCTCCCTGATCTATCCAAATGAATGGCATTATTTGGATTGACCAGCTTGAAGCAAAGGAAGCTGCCATCAGGAACTATCCTTGAGGGCAGACAGTTCTTCAGAGCTCAGATCCTATGGTCTCAAAGGCAGCAAAGATGCTGATTTTATGTCTCAAAGGCAAGGGAATGCCTGTCACCCCTCTCTCCTGGAATTTCCCAATTGCCTCAGGCCCCCTGGGACTTTCCATCCCAAATTTTCCTAAACCAATTGCCCATTAGTTTAGGCTGGTTCCAGAGCTCAGCAGTCCAATGTCCTCTGGAAGCTGATGTGCCCTAAAAAGGGTGAGATTCCTCAACGACCTGGTGGGCTGCTTGTAGAATTAGATGCTTTACTTTGGAAAAGAGAAAACTGCCAGAGCTGGAGAGAGCTTTGAACTGGAAGGGAAGAAAATACCAGAGCTAGAACCATTGCAAGAAATCACGCAGCCTTTCTGGCATTGACAAACAGGTTGGGATGAAGCTATGGGCAAACTCTTCCTTTGAAAGTGCAAGAGAAGCCTCCAGATACATCCATACCACTTTTGACCCACCTTACCTTTCCGTCTTCTATGTCCGTCCTTGCCAATTCATGCCTTCCACACTGAATATCCCAGGCTGGGTGGGTGAATCTGGAATGGAAAGAGCAAATCTGAATGCCTTTGAGGTAGGAGGGCAAGATGTCCTCGTTCAGGGAAGCAACTGGAAACAAAACCGAACTGCCACAGACTTCTTAGGGAGACTGAAAACTTGGCCTTGAGAGAGGCAGCATGGACTGACATTCAAGTCTAGCCAGTGACCTTAGATTGCAAGTCCTTGTAGTTCTTTCCTCCTGGGATTAAATCCTGGTTTTCCAAGATTGGGGTAAATGAGACCATCCACATTTAAACTCTGGGCAAAGCCAGCAGCAGCTTCTCAGAAACACGAGTGTTGGTGGGTGCCCAACTATGTTAGCTGTGCATTTCTGCAAGCAGAGCCCACACACAAATTCCACTGGCTGCGTGTGCTGGGGGGGGGGGAGTGAAGACAATCTGCTGCAGGAGTGGGGGAATGTTTGGCTTAGTACATTGGTTGCCTCTCTCGCAGCACATCTCTCTCTTGTGGGTGGTTACGTTTCAAGCTGCCCCTCGTGCTCCCAAAAAGGAGCAGATTATTCTTTTCAGCCTCACCAGCTTTCTTGGACTGTACCATTTCCTAGCCATCAGTTAAATTATTGTCAGCTTGAGCAAACTGCTTGCCTGACGCTTTCAGCACGCAAGCGCAATTTCCCATCTCAGTTCCGAGAGAGAGATACGGCGGTGATCAGGAGGTGGAAGGAGCACCAGCTCTTTATCTGTCAAACCCTGCAGACGCCTTGGACCTTCCCATCACCTGACTAGTACCTGACTAGTACCCATCACCTGGAGGACCAGGCATGCAATGAAGTTGCTTTCTTACGCCCAAAGGAAAGATACAGGCACAGTCTTAGCATCATTACCATCTTTCTTCATTTATCCATTCAACTTGTATATACCACCCAATCCTGTAGGACTCCTGCTGGTCAATAATGTTGGGCTTGTTTTTTGATTAGGAGATGTCTGTTTAAAATTCTACTTTGTATTTAAAAGTAAAATTACTCCATTCAATTTGCCTAGTCGCTACAGGCGACAAGAAATTGCACTCAGGTGATTGGAAGAAATGCCACACAAAGAAAGGAGAGGGCTGCCAGGGAAGAGACACAGCACTCTACTCCTCCATGCATAGTGCAGAAACCAAAGCCTCAGGTCTCACTTGGATCCCCCTTTACAGAGTTTATTTCCCCCACTTAAATATTACTGAATTTTGTGCATGGAAGGAACAGTTTGGACTTTTTAAGTAACAGCATTCAAGCCTGATGGGGGGGGAGGGTGAAATAAAGAGGGCACTGTACTAAACTGTTACAGTGCCACCCTGATGTATATGTCTGGCTAACTGGGTGAATGTTCTTATTCAAATCCTGGTCACTTGCATAATATAGGGATGATATTGTTTGTCATATGGAACACAGATGATGCTTTTGAGATTATGTTTTCCACAGGCTGGGTATGTGTGTGTGTGTGCGTGTGCACGCATGTGTGTGCATGTGCCTGCCCACTGTAGTGGGAAGAGGGAGAATGTGTGAAGAATGTGCTTTGGCTATGTTAGGAATTCCTCAAGGCTGTGCTATGATAAAGGAAGGCACTGTATATCATACCAACACAATGCAGTTTCTTTTTACAGCCTGAAAATCGGGGTTCCTCTGGTTGGTGAATTCTGGGAGCTGAAGTCCATCTCTCTTAAAGTTGCCAAGGGTGAGAAACACTGGTGCAGAGGCTCTAGCAACCTGCCAGATTCTTGAGGGTTATTATTTATTGTGATTTTATTTGTTTATTTGAATTTATAAATACTCCAGCTCCATATCCTTCCACCAAACAGTATTTTCTAGACAGATTAGACTGCAGCTTCCAGATTTCTTTGGGTCAAGTTAGCTGGAAAATTTGAAGACTGAAATCCAGCAGATCTGATTGGGAAAGGCAAGGCTGGCCCTAAAGAGATGGTTACTTGAAAATGTCCATGCATTGCTGATCTATTTGATTCAAGTTCACTGGATATGCTAATATCCCCACTTTTTCTCCAGCCCTGTTGATAGTCAACCAGCTGGATCCACTAGGAAAAAGAACTGTTGTAATTAGCCAAAAGTGAAGAATTTGTGGTCTTCGGATATTATTCCCAATATCTAATATATCATATTATACGTGGTTATTTCTCATGGCAGGGCAGTTTTTTTCAACCTTGGCAGCTTTAAGATGTCTGGATTTCAATTCCCAGCCAGCTATGCTGGGGAATTCTGGGAACTGAAGTCAAGCTATCTTAGAGTTGTTAAGGCTGAGAAACACAATTTCACACCTTTTGATCACGTTTAATCAATGGACCTCAATTCTCACGATGCCATTTTACAGATAGGAAACAGAGGCTAAAACCATCTCTTCAAACTGTCCCCAGACTGTCCACCAAATTAGAACACCGTGATCCGCATCCAACGTCGTTACCCTCGTGTCCTCTGGATGAATTTTTTTCCCCCAAAAATATTCTAAATCTCGCAAACAGGTCATCCTCAACTTACAACCATTCCTTTGGCGACTGAAGTTACAACAGTTCTGAAAAAAGTGACTTAATGACTGCACTTTACGCCTAACGACTATTGCATCATCCCCCGTCGTCATACGATCAAAATTCGGGCGTACATTTGGGACAGTTGCAGCATCTCGGGGTCATTGCAACCTTCCCAACTGGCTTCTGCCAAGCTAAGTCATTGGGGGAAGCCGGATTCACTTCATAGCTATGGGGGGGAAAGGTCCTCAAAATTGGGCGTGGTCAGAAGTTAAGGACTTGCCTCTGAGCAGAAGGCTTCTGCTTTTGTCTCACTCAAAGACAGCTGTGGAGCATCCTTGGAGATCCCCAACTGTGCTGAGCCTCTTTGATGCTTCCGAGATAGCTGTGTGAGGAGAACGGGTGCGCCTTCCTTCCAAGGGCTTTTGTACTGAACTCTGAGTCACTGGCATGAATCCTGATTTCCATATCAGCCCCCTGCTGCCTGCAGTTTTTACAGCTACTCTGGCACGAGGAAGTCAGGATTTGTTCCTAATTATTACTGTGAATTTACATGAATCTGCACAGCATATGGGGAGCTTGCTTTGACTTCCTCTGAGCAGTAATCCCCTTATGGCTGGACTCATGCACCGTGCACATTGCCGTGGCGAGCTTCCCTGTGTCGATTTCACAGCCGGGTAAACCACCCTATGCACAGGCCTAATTTTCTGCAATGCTCGCTGAAGTTTGCAAGGCTGTGGGAGGAGATCGGAAAAACGAGGGGAAAGTCAACATCGGTCTGTACATGAGTAAGAAAAGACATGGTGGTTTCAGGAGAGCAACTTTTGCTGGGTGCTTGGGTGCTGAAGAGCACCTCTGGATTCCCCCCCCTTACCAGTTTCCATTCAGTTTGATGACGCAGGTTTTGCTTTATACTTCCTAACAAAATGGGGAGAGATTTTCCATGAAATCCTGACCACTGAGCACGTGTTTTTACACTTATTTCCTGAAGCGTGTCTTTCACCATACTATCTTTTTCCAATAATCTTTCTTAGATTTTTTTATCCCACCTTGGAAGGCAATTCAAGGCAGTGAATATATACAATATTTATCCTCCATAGCACCCGAGGGCAGGACAAGAAGCAATGGATGGAGGTTTGTCAAAGGGAGATCCAACCTGGAAACAGAGAGGAACTTCCTGACAGTGGGAAGTGTTAAGCACTGGAACAGCCTGCTTCCTGGAATTGTGGATGCTCCATCGCTAGAGGGTTTTGTTTTTTTAAAAAAATGGACAACCATTTGTCCAGGGTGATATAAAGATTCTTGTCTTGGGCAGAGGATAGACCTCCAAGGTCCCTTCCAGCCCTATGATTCTATACTCCTTCCTTCTCCTGTTTTCCCCACAACAATCCTGTGAGGAAGGTTACACTGAGAGAATGACTGCCCTAAAGTCACCCAACTGGCTTTCATGCCTAAGGAGACCAGAACTCAGTCTCCTAAGCCAGCACCTTCGCCACTACACCAGACTGGCTCGGTATTACCTGTATACAAGTTAAATGTTTGCAGAGATAGACCCAAATCACTGGGGACATGGTGGCAATGCTGTGTAAAACTAGGCTACACCATGTCCAAGCAAATTCATTTAGAGATGTAAGGTAGTCTGCTTGGACTTAACATAACTTAGTTTTAGGTGTATGGATATTACGTGTGAATCTGGCCAATATTTTAAGGTGGTCTTGATTTCTAAATCCAACATTTGGTGGATTATGGATTTCATTAAAGCTTCTTTTCTACTTTACCCGTTATTTTAAGAGGACCTCGTTATTCATTATATTCAGGCTAGAGTCTTATTATTATAGCCCATTTAGTGAGAAGCATTTTATCTATTTATGACTTGTGACATTGCTATGACTCATGATAAACTCTCAGGGCAAGGCAGAGTATGAATAAACCAATGAAATGCATGAAATCTTCTTGCAGGAACGGAATTAGCTTAACGTCTTATTCTTACGTGGAAAAAGGGCGCATCAAATATTGGAGTATTTATCATGAATTAGTCTGCAGCTTTATTCTAGGCTTTATTCTTTATTCTATAGCCTCAAGTCTAATGGAGTAAAACCCACAGGGACTCCTTTACCTTGTTCTTCTAAGAAGGCAGCATTTCAAAGCCCGTAAAGTAAAAAGTTGGGTTTTCTTTTCCTAAATTAAATGAAATAACAAACATGGAGGGAGTGGAGGGAAGGACTGAATATTTGAGTGAAAATGTGTCTGCATGAATTAGTTCTGGGACTGAAAAGGAATCTGGGGGCTTGTGAGAATATTAGTTACGTCGTTTTAGTACCACCCCCTCTTTTCCCCCTACTTTTTTCTCATAAGCATCTTCATTCTGCTTGGTGGGGAAAACTGCTTGCTGTTGTAAGAGAAGAAAATAAAAAACATTCTTAGAGCCAAAGTGCAAAATTCTTGCATAGCTGAGGAGATCCGTCTGAGGCCGTGCATCTTTTATTTCACAACCATCATTTCAGCAGCTTGCAACATCCCTGGCTGTCTACGTTTGCAGTGATTTGCAAGCGAAAACAATCTTAGCAACTTAAAGAGGTCTGGACTTCAACTCCCACAATTCCCAGCCAGTAATTGTAACTGTGCCCCTCCACTTTGCTGTTGGTTGTCCTCTTTCTTTTCACCCTTCCCAGCATTACAGCCTTTTCCAGAAAGCTAGATCTTTGCATAATGTGTCCCAAATAGGACAATTTGAGCCTTGTTATTTATGCCTCAAGTGACAACTTGGAAGTTTTAAATAAGTAGTTCCGTTATTTTGGTTGAAAACTACCAAATGCATTTTGAATGGTTCCGTATGCGGCTCCTGTTTTTCAGTCGACCCTGGCTTGAGTTCCAAGCTGGTTTCATTTTACAGATCACATAAGGACAGAGCAAGTAAATCTTGTACATTTCACTGTCTGCTGTCCAGTTTCACGATTTCACTCTCAGTCCCTCATCCTATTAAGAAAAATCCTGGCCAGTTAAGTACAATAACCTGTTTATTGGAAATAAGTGTTACTGCAACAGGCGGGTTTCACTTTTTGGGATGGAAGTGCTCTAGATGTCCGTAAATTTGCCAAATCAATGGATTTGTGTTCACTTGCAACAGATGCCATCTTGGGAGAGGCATCTTTTATGTGAGAACACAGAGAGAATGCTCCTAAAATGTGGCTTGCCATCTGTAGTATTTACTTATATGAGAATTGTAATCAGTTAAAAAGGCCTATAAAGCAGATATTTCTTTTGTGTTTTTAATACAGTTCGTTGCTGATCCTCTTCTCATTTTTAAGGTGATCTCTGACAAGCCCTTAAAGGCACTCTAGATCATCATTCTTTCCTCCTGACTGGAGCAAACATATTCACAGTCCAGGTTTTTGCAAAGAAAGCTCTCTCTTTGTGGTCTACAAAGGACTGGAAAACAGCTTCACCTGCTAAGAACATTGCTGCATCGAAGAAATGCACGGAAGTAAAGAGAAAGCTGATAGGATTGTACCTAAATGGCTCTCAGCATATTACTTCTTGAGAGTTCGACAGATGGAGAGAAGATCTGTCATGTTTTCGCACTGGGATATTGGGGTATTGCTTAATAAGGAAGTTTGAAGAACAATTGAAGCTCTTAAATTATTCTGACTGTCTTTAAAAGATCCATTTATCATAATGTTACCAAGTGATGCAAACAGTGAAGCAGGGACGACAATTGGGGAAATTATGCAGGATGCAGGATTTCTGCAAATCGTATTCTGTAGGGTTAAATACATCTTGTTTGGAAGTAAGTTTCAATGAAGCCAGAGAGGGTAACTTCTAAACTGCAAAATGTCTGTGGATGGAGTCGTAAGGATCCATAAAATGCCACAGTGATGCCATATGTTACATGTCATCATTTGGATTGTGATGTCATAACGTACGCGGCATCATCCTTCCTTCTTGGGGGGTGGATCATAAGAATCAAGGGGTGTGCTAAGCCATAACGTGGTTTGCGACTCACTGCTCAGACCAAGCCCAGCCGTGCTGCATAGTTTAGCACAACAGCTCAATCTAGGTTTTTTAATTGATTTAACAGTTGCATTGGTTGTGCATCCAATCTGTAGTCGGAGATAGCACAAACCGTATTATTTTCAATAAGTCAACTCCAATGGACAATACCTGGAAGGTCTCGTAGTCAAACGAACAGCAGAGGAAATATAATAGTATAATAATAGAATAGTATAATATAATAAAATGGTAGAGGAAATATAATCGCACTTTCACATATCCGAAGGGCAAACCCTATGTAAACACTGGAGCCGGGCAAGGAACCTGGTCACTGCGTCTCAACGTACCGGCTAGGGAGTTCTGTGAATTGAAGCCCACACGCCTTAAAGCGGCCAGGTGTGAGAAACACCAAGCTAAATCTTGGCTAAACTCAGTAACGAACTTTTTCACAACAAACATTCACTTTTAAAATTGCAATATGCTTATTTTAGACCTTGTGCTGCAAGTCCCATCTGTCCTGCACCTCAAAATAGCAGGAAATTCTGCTGCCCATGTTCAGCAATCACAGCCACCGCATTTCAGGAGCTGCCCGCAGGGGATTGGGAGGTTGCCTGTGGTCGTGGAACTGCAGGTTGGCTATTCCTGCCTTAATAGATGAAAAACATTGCCCTGCTCTTCTTGTTCAATCAGTATGAAAACTAATTAGGGCCACGTTAAGAAGGCACCTTGGCGGGCTTCACTTATCATGCTAAGCCATCACATGCCAGTGTTTCTCAACCTCGGCAAGTTGGGTGCATTCCAACTCCCAGAACTCTTCTTCGTCATCTGAGGATCCTAGGGAATTCTGGGAAGTCCATACTTCTTAAACTTGTTGAGGCTGAGGAACACTGGCTTACGTGTTTTCTGAACGCAGCACATTGTTCAGCAAATTCTAGTTCAGCAAATCCTGGTTTAGTGTGACCTTGAATTCTACCGCAGGGCAGGATATAACGACAGGTAAGCCTTGACTTACAACCACAACCACAATCAGTAAGTGAGTTGTGCCCAATTTTATGATCATTTTTGCCAGCATTAAATGAATCACTGCAGATCAGTGAATCTGCTTCTCTCTTTGATTCTGCTTGCTAGGTGATGGCTGGGTAGACTGCAAATGGCAATCATGTGACCCCGGATGCTGCAACCGTAATAAAAACATGCCGTTTGCCAAGAGCCCAAGTTTGATCACATGTCTGAGGATCCTCCAATGGTTGCAAGCGCAAGGACCAATTGAAAGTCACTTTTTTCAGACCCGTTGTAACTTTAAATGGTCGCTGAACAAATGGTTGTAAGTCGAGGATCAGCTGTCTATGCCTCCAGGATGCTGGCTGTGCCTGACAGATGGTGCTATAGCATAGCAGAGAAATAGCAGTGCTCACAAACTGTCTCATCTGGGCAGCAGATTTCAAGATGAAGCTGCTCCTTCATCAAAACTGCTTTGGCAAAGGGCCACGCCTTACGATATCTCTGCTGCCCCCTCCGAGTTAAAGTCAAAACCACGTCCACTTCAAACAAGATGATTTACTTTTAACCCATGCTTCATCTAGGTGCCATTTTAAATAAAATATCGCCCTCTGCAAAGTAGGACCCAGTCACTCCTTTATGCACCGGTAAATGACCGGTATGCCCATTGAGTAAAGCATAAAGGTGAAAAACATACCAGATTGAAAACAAATTTCAAAAATATTATCAAATAAAATTCGGTAAAAACAAAATTATAAGGTGAAGTCGCCCCATACAGATCAAATAGAAGACATGATGGTGCTGTGGCTGAGTCCCAATGAATGGCAACTGAATTTTGCGGCGTTTGAAAAAAAAACTGGCATCTTACAAGAGGCTGCTGTGAACTTATAGATTTATAAGTTAGATTTTGAATCTGTCTTTCCTCCAGGAGCTCAGCACCGTACACGGTACACAGCGTTCCCCCCTCCTGCTTTTCTCCACAATAACAACTTCGTAAAGTCCCTGAAAGAGAGTAACTGCCCCCTAGGATAATATGGGAACTTGGGCAATTATAGTGCATCCAGAGAATCATGGTTAAACAGATCACAGTTCAGCAGGTGAACCCACTGTCATTGCAAACTGCGGTTTCTCTCCTGCAGTGTTTCTCGATGTTGGCACTTTCAAGATCCGTAGAATTCAGCTCCCAACCAGTATGTGGGCTGGAGAATTCTGAGAGTTGGAAGTCCATGCATCTTAAAATTGCCAAAATTGAGAAACACGGCAACCTGAGACTAGGTGGGGAGCATGCTCCATGCTCACCTTGGTCTTTATTTCAAGCGTCCTTCGTTTCAGCTGCATGACGGAAAAAACGGAAAGACAGACTTTTGGTCTTGCTATTGGGAAACGGGCGTTAAAAACTATCCTCACGATGTGCTTAGAGATCTACCTGAGTCGATTTTAAGCAGTTTAACAAGTGGCAGGAGATTGCCTTCCAGTTCATGATCTTAGTTTGATCCGCCGTGCACTGGGTGTGGCAGAAATCGTGGCTCGGAGAGTTATTGTTATCAGCCAACGATTCACACGGTTCCATTCTCCTCTGAGTGAATCCTGTTCTACGGACTTGGACAGGTTTTATGCTTCGTTCATGACGGACAGAAGAAAAGGTTAAACTTCTTTTTCACTGTGATTTGCAATGTGCAAAATTCAGGGGTGGGTAGGTGGGAGGGGTGGGCAAGGAAAGTGGAAGTGTTCTCAAAGAAAGTTATTAACTCAGATTACATCTGTGCACACACATATTGCAACGTAACACACCCGCGGGTATGTGCACTCCTACTACGTTCTTTTTCATGGGTGCTAATAAACTTGGAGATTTTAGTGACATAAGCTGAATAACTCTTAAAGCTCCTAGCTTTTTAAGTTATTGCTTTCAAAATTTGTGAGAAAGTGTTCCCAAAGCACCCATCATTCTAGCAACATCACATTTTAACGCATCTCCAAATGTCATTTTTTTTCAGATTGCTGAAACAATTCCTTTTCTGTTCTGTGGTTATCCTTCTCTGAGTGTTAGGGGATCTTTTAAGCACATAGCTATTGCCTTTTGCTCTGAATTTGAAAACGGGGAAGGAAATGATGTACCCCCTCCAAAGTTTACAATTAAACTATATTTGAATATAATTTATTTGAATGTGCACCAAAATGTTGGGGTAGTTTCTCAGAAAGCAATTCATCATTAGCAGCAGAAAAAGTCTGCAATTCAATATCCTCACACTTTAGATGATTGCAACATCCCCATGGTCACATGATCAAAATTCTGGTCCCAATTGTGGCTGTAAGTCAAGGACTACCCATCTTAGTTTTCTGTTTTCTAGTTTGTTTAACACTGAACATTTACAATTGAGATTTTTCCTGCTGAGTGAAAATGACGCCATCCTTAATCCAGGACTCTATATCTAATCTTGTTCTGATGTGTGATGTAAACCATTTCTCTCCCACATATACATGCTCACACAATTGAAATACAGGTTTGATTTATTTCCTTTTAATAAGTCAGCAACTCTTCCTCTCAAAACCTTATCTTGAATGGCCCTGCCATATCTTCAAAATGGTAGGGCCATTCAAGAGCTAGTTTGGTCTATTGGTGAAGGGGAGGCTCTAGGAGTGGGAAAACTGAGTCCTGCCTTAAGCACAAAAGCCAGCTGGATGACTTTGGCCAATCCTTTTCTCTCAGCCCTAGAAGACGGCATGGGGAAACTCTGAAAATGCCGCAGAGATCATTGCATGAAGTTGGCCATGGGAGACAAGTCTAATTGGAAGGCAGAATAAAAAATAAAAATCCATTACCTTTTACTCAAAAATAGAAAAAAATCCAAGGTGAGATTCTCAATCTGCTTCTCAGGATGGATTCCATGTTCTTTCTTGACTCTGGTTGGGCACAGTATATCACACCTGCTGATTTACGGACCATGTCAAATCCCTCAATTGTATTTATGGATTTTTTCCCCAGTCATCAAATACAGGTACTATCAGGATACTCAGGGGAAAGTCCTGGGCACCCAATAGAATCATCTTATCATGTCTGAAGCAAATTAATCATCTAAATGAGAAGGCAACCTCCTCCATAAAAGCAGTACATCTGGAATCTAGTGTAATCTAATCATAGCAGTATTTGAATAAATAAATACTCACCCAGAATCCTAGGAAAAGCTTCTTGCGTGCTTCCTAAACCCTTGCTACTTCTCTAAGATGCTACATCCTAGAAAATGAGATGATTCTTCAGGCCCAGCTCAGAGTACCAGGATATGTCAGCTCCAGCGCCAAGGCAGATCTGATCGGAGTGGGACAGCCTTATGAAACAATGGGCTCCTATGTATACTCTGTCCCACTGAACAGCAGTCGCAAGATGTCAGGATGAAGTGATGTGCAGATGTGTAAGATGTCACGACTGGGCTTACGTATGGATGGCAGGAGGAGAGTAATAGAGGATGGGGGAGAAGAAAAGAGAGAAAGGAAGAAATAAAGAAAGCAACCAGAGTTTTAAAAATAAATCTAATTTTCTAAGTAGAATCTGCCTGTCTTGCAAATCTGCTTGTTTTCCCTCATCTTCCTCTTTCCCCCATGAAATCAAGGGGAAGCCAATCTGAGTCCCCTTTTAATGCTTTCCCACCTTCCTGGACTTATCATATGCTTGTTATGATCTCTCGTTGTCCAAATGGCTTCTGGATTCCTTCCTCAAGGTCATCTCCCTGGCTCCCTATAAGGACAGTCGGGGCTAACGATGCATCTCTCTGTTTGGGAAAATAAGGCTATGCTTGCATACTTAGAAATTCTGGATACTTCCTTCAATAGGGCAAGCTTTTCAAAAAAGAAAGAAAGAAAGAAAGAAAAAATCCAACTCCTTAGTCAGATGTTTCAGCCGTGAGGTCTGCAAATCAAAGTCAGTCTCAGAATGGAGATTGTTGGGTAGAACTTAATGGTTACTGGAAGATTTTGGTGACAGATGCAGGTAGCATTTAGGGACAAAAAAACATTTATCCCCTTTATCCTGCCTCTGCCTCTTTCCCCCCAAGCTCTGACAGCATAAAAGATGTCATGTTTTTCAGTGAACATTTCTGTGATTTTAACAGTCCTCTTCTCCTTGTTTTTGAGTCATCTTCCCCAAGCAGATGATGCTTTGCGGAAGATGATGGGAGTTGCAGTCTGACACACAAGCTGGAGAAAGGTTGCTGGTGAAGAGGTACCACGATCCAAAAGACCAACAGCTGCTCTGCAGATGTGGCTTAACTGAGAGGTGGCAGCCACCTCACGGAGCCCTGTGACACATAGCAAGCCCATGTTGACTGGCTTGTCATTTCTGTCCCCAGACTGGGTCCACTAAGCATGATCTTGAGCAGACGGGATGCATTTTTGGATACATCAACCATAGGAAGAGTCTGGAGCTGCTGTGGGAGTGAAGTTCAGAAGGCCCAGAGCAAATCTGTGTCTCTTCACTCAGCCTTGCCAATTTGCAATTAGGG
The DNA here is from genome assembly GCA_032468055.1 of Acrochordus granulatus. Lineage (NCBI taxonomy): Eukaryota > Metazoa > Chordata > Lepidosauria > Squamata > Acrochordidae > Acrochordus > Acrochordus granulatus. The sequence goes on from JANHZU010001295.1 coordinate 118,860, forward strand.
ACATTAAAATAAAATTTTGGCAGGTCCAAGCGCCTGGTTTCTCCTTGGAAAGACGGCAAAAGCATTGTTTCCTCAGTGAGAAGATGAAGTGTCCTTGAGCCCCTGACCGTTCCTGGCACGGAGAGAGAAAGTCGTGTCAGTCACCCACTGTGTGTCCTGGGAATCAGAGACAAAGGATGCAGTTGTGATCTGGCATGAGTCAATTGACGACAACCGTGTGCGCTGGGTGGGTGATTCAGTGATTCATTATAAAGACAAAGGCTGCAGAGAAAGTTCACCCTGGCTGCTAAGGCTTTACACTTCAGAGGAGAGAATGAGTTGATTGTCCCCACACGAGTGTAAATGTTTCTATACGTTGGGAGGGTGACATTGAATATCTCATTGGTCTCTGGTCATTTTATTGTGAATTATCACATCTTCCGGTTGTCCAAACCTTTACCGCTAACCCTTATTTGTAAACATGGGGTAACCATAGGAACAGGGGGGAGAGGATGTTGCTCTAAGTCAAAGCTTCTTAGCCACGATCAGCAAAATAAAATGCAATTGTATGCATCTATGCGACACTTCATCGTAAACCATAATTTGCAACCCATGCCGGTTGTATCCATACAATGCTCTAAGTAACGACCAAGCAACTTGCATTACATCTTCATCCAATGTGTGAACTTAGCGAAAGCCTAGGATAAAGACAGCCAGTATTTCACTGGATAAATATGGGCATCGTTGAGGGTATAAATTGGGCAAGAGCTGAAATGTTGGCTTATATGGATGGATAGGTCACACTTCTGGCTCACCACTGAGCTACTTCTTTAAATTTAAGCACATACACGAACGTTCTTCGATGCTATCGGAAAGGGAGCCATTGAAGGAAAACGCAGAAGAACATTGCTTAAAATATGTTTAGCTTGGTTTTTGATCTTGAATTTTTTTGATTTATTAAGAAGATTGATATGGTTGCCCAGCTCACTCCTGGTGACTCTGGGTGGCTTTTGTGAGTAAAGCACTCAAAGTAGCTGAATGAATCTATATTAGGTTCATGTAGGACACTAAGCTAAAAACAGGCAAACCATTTGTCAGCTGTGCCTGATTATCCCATCTTCTTGACACACACAACACTGGTACCGATAAAAGCATCTTTAAAAAAAATCAAGATTTTTAGTTTACTAAACGGGACAAGACCAATCGGAGTGGCTCAGCTGGAAGCCAATTTTCAGGATCATCTTCTAAAGAGTAATGGCTGCTGATAAGGAGGCATCTGCAGGATGGTTTTGCATCACAACCCAAATACTGATTGTATCTTATACCACAGTGTCCTCTAGTGTTGGTGCACTGTAGCTAACGCTCATTACCCAATTTGACACTGAGCCAGGTGTTTTTGAAATGTAGGTTTTAAGGAACCCTGACCTATATTTGGAAAAGAAAAAAGGTCCAGTCCAGCCTAGCAACCCTGATCTGCTATGAAGGTAATCCTTGACTTACAACCACAATTGGAACCAGAATTTCCTTTGCTAAGCAAGGCAGTTATTAAGTAATACCCTATTTTTTACAACCTTTTGCTCTGGTTGTTACGAGAATCACTTGTTAAGCAAATCTGGCTTCTCCCATTGATTATGTTTGTTGGAAGCCATCTGGGAAGGTCACAAATGGTGATAACGTGACCCTGGGACACTGCAACTATCCTAAATACATGCTGGTTGCCAACCGCTCAAATTTGATCCCATGATGCTGTGACAGTCATACGAGGACCAGTCGTAAGTCATCTTTTTCAGTGATGTGCTAACTTCAAATGGTCACTAAATAAATGTTTTTAAGGATTACCTGTAGATCACTTTGTAGCTCATTAGCCCTAGAAGGTTCTGTTTACCATAAACATCATCTTAGGTAGAGTAGAAGATACTCATTCAGGCCACCCGTCTCAGACCATGTGGCTAACATATAGGATGAAGAGCTCAAACAAAAAACAATGAAAACAATACAATAATGGTGCCTGAGCACAAACATGGCTCAAACCATGAAAAGATGCAGGATCACGTTGATGGGTTCACCCAAGCTCCGGGACCCATGCCTGAGGGAACATGGGAGTCTTCAGAGACCTACAGAATGCTAGAAGAGTTGGAGCCCTACAAATGTCAGGAGGTTTGTTGTTCTGGCAGTAGTGCTGAGACAGAGCGAACATGTTTTCTGGGTTTTGCCAAGTGACACTGTTTAGCAGCTTGGACCAAAGTTTCTCAAACTTCGGAAGTTTAAGAAGTGTGGACTTCAGCTCCCAGAATTCCCCAGCCAGTCACGCTGCATGTTTAACTGCACCATTGCATGTTTAGTGTGGACTAGAGAGGTGGTTATGGATTCAAAATGTTGTATAAAAATGCAATATGAAGCACTGTTCTTTAAGAAGGAGATGAAGGGGATGATGTCTAGGAATCATTCTCCCCTAGGAATGCAGTTCCGCCAGCATTCATTCTGTATCTACCTGGGAGTAGAGTCCAAATGCAACCCTTATTTTTCTTTCTTTCTTGATGTTTTAAGAAGCAAATATGTCATATAAGCTTTTCATAACTTTCTTCAAACTCCTCCCAAAGTAGGACATGGCCCACTCCTTTTCAAAGTGTTGCTCTTCCGAAATCTTGTGAAGAAAATTTCAGGGACTTCTCAAGGCAGTTGATAGGCATCAACTCTGATTCATACTTCATGTCCTACACTTGATGTAGGACATGAAGTATGCTCTGGTCCTCAGAATGATAGAAATTATGCATTGTCTCCTCTGTGTGATCCTGCATAGAGAAGCACTGTATACAACACTACTGACCTTAACCCTTCCTTTTATGCAAGGCCTAGGCTGTATCTGAATATATACTGTAGTCAATCAATATCTTTATTAATCAGCATTCCACATCTTCTTTCCTAAGCTGTCCACCAAAGTTCACACAACATCTTCTAGACCATGGTAGTTCCTGGTTTCCTCCTGCAGGACTGGATTATGCTGAGAAACATCAGGAACACAAGGAATATGGAGAGGCCCACCACCAAAGCTTCAATGATGGAGTAAGTGTGAGCCAGTCCCTCTGGTGGGCTCACAGTACCAGGAGAAGCAACCAAAAACTTGCCCACTAAGTGGCCATTCACAAAACACTGGTAAAAACTGCTGTGTGATTCGTTCTGGAAGGAGAGGTGTAGGATCCCACCACCAGTGGCTTTGTCCAGGCTCTGGGAACTGTTCTTCTGGAGAAGTTGAAGGCGTGTCAATGTTGTGAGACCTACCTGCCAGTAAACAGGGCTGAAGAAGGCAAGAGGCAAGGTCATTCGTACAAGATGAGGAATCAGACATCAATCCCAAAGATGTATGAATAAAATCTAAGGATTGCAAGCCAACACATGTTGTATTTTTTTTAGTGAGCAAATGAGCCCAGGTTATACAGGAATAGCTTGGGTTCATTGATCAACTGCAATTGACCAAACTGAAACTGACTGCTTTCAAGCATCATGCAAAACCAATGATTTTCAAACATGATACTTTGGTTCACACATAACACTTTTAGTACCAACCATACTGTAGCTGAATGCAGTGTGTGAACCCAGCTTCATCTCTGAAGAGGCATTTTGTACAATGTGTTAGAGAAGAGGGAAGAGTCATTAACTGAGAGGGGCAGCTATAGAAATCGAATAAGATGGTACTGCTGTCTGCAATTTTTGAAGAGCTTTTATATTAAAATATTCTAAAAAAAATGAATGATTCTGCCCAGAATATTTATATTATAACAACTATTGCAGCAAATGAAAGTTGAAGTTTTAATGACAAGAGGTGGTAACTTTATATGTCACCTTGATTTTGTATCAAGGATGACTGTCTAGGGTCACCTACTCAACTGTATTTCATATTCTTGAAAGAGCCACCTGCATGTTGCCTATTCAGTGAAATTTGCACAATATGCTAAGTCATAATGGGATTGCTGTGGTATTGGGTCAGTGTATTGTATAAACCCAGTCAATGTGATTTGCAAACAGTGGTTTATAGATTAGCTTGATCTAACTCTTGTTTGTTTTTCATTCAACAAATTATAAAAAAAGGTTAGAAGAGGCAAGCAATCTTTTTATGCAAATGGGATTTTCATTTTTTTCTTGCTAAGACCTTTAAGAACTGCACAGATGGAGTGAAAGGGACTGACATTTTCATTTCATTTTTATTTTTGCAGGGACAAGGGAAGGTGTTCAGTGTAAAATAGGTATTTTAGCAGATGCTTAACATACTGCTTTTCTCACAAAGAGGAGCAAAATCATGTCACTAAAAATATCAGCAATGTGCTTCAGGAGCTGGAAAAACTGTACTGGGACCCACAATTCTCAGGTTGCTCATTCTGGCTTAGAACAATACATTAACCTTTTCAACAGTTTACAGATACGCTGTCCTATCCTGCACCATTTCTCTTTAAGAATAATGCTAAACTGCCCATTGGCTTGTCTATCCATTTGTCAATCTTCAATTCATCCTAGAGTAATTGCAACAGTTCAGGGGTTCTCTTGGTCAAACAACTCTTGCTTGAATTGTAAATGGCACCCATGTCCAGGATGACCTTTGCAAAGCTTCATTTTGTGTACTGGTTGTGCCTATTCCTGGACTGGGAGGCCCTGTTCATCGTCACTCATGCCTTAGTCACCTCCTACATGGATTACTGCAATGCAATCCACATGGGCTGAGCATTTAGAAGCTTCAGCTAGTGCAAAATGCAGCAACGCAGGCTGTGATGGGTGCCAGTAATTTGGCACCGGTCAACCTCTTGTCTGTGAGCTGCATTGGCTACCAGGATGTTTCTGGAGGCAATTCAAGGTGCTGACAGTTACCTTTAAAGCCCTTTATGACTTTGGGCTGGGTTACCTACAAAACCTTCTCTTCCCAATGGTGTCTATTCATTCTGTGAGATCCAGAGGAAGAGGCACGTTTCAGGTACTCTCCACAAAAGAGTGTCATCTCGTGGGGCCCAGGAAAAGAGCTTTTCTGCTACGGCACCCACTCTGGAACATCCAGAGATCACATTTGTCCCGACCCTGCTACCCTTTCACAAGACTTTGCCATAAGCCCAGGATCCTGATAGTATGGGTGAGCTGATTTCTTGGTCATGATTATATTAACTGAGTGTACTCAGCTGCTCAGCTATTTTATGTTACCTACGTTATTTAAACTTGTTTTTTTTATTAAGTTTTTAATACCACATAAGCTCAGAGTCATGTACATGAGATGGGTGGCCAAATAAATATACAGTATTAGGTAAATAATTTGGATCCTAGGGAAAAGAAGAGAGACAGAGGACGGTTCCAGGGAAGAAAGACTGCTTACAAATATTAACAGGATGCCTAATTCGAAGTAAATATTGAAAAAGAACAAAGGGAAGTGACTCCCTTCTGCTGAACTTAGGACCTCCCGTGGCGTTTTGGCATCAAGACAGAAATGGTTCCCTATTGCCAATTTTTGATTTCCCAATTTTAATTTCTCTAGCCTTGGAATTCCCTGGAGGTTGCAGCCAAGGACTAATTACACCCAGCCCTGCTTATCTACAGGTAGTCCTCAACTTATGACCACAATTGGGACTGGAACATCTGCTAAGCAAAACGGTCATTGAGTCATGCCCAAATTTACCATTTTTGCCACAGTTGTTATAAATCACAAATCACCATGGTCATTCAGTGAATCCTGCAGTTCTTGAGTGAATCTGGCTTCCCCCATTACTTTGCTTGTCAGAAGCCAGCTGGGAAGGTTGCAAATAGTGATTATGTGTTCCCAAGATGCTGCAACCATTGTAAATATCTGCCATTCCAAGTGCCCAAATGTTGATCATGTGATTGTGGAGATTTTGTGATGGAGGTAAGTGCAAGGACCGGTAATAATTCACTTTTTTCAGTGCTGTCTTAACTTTGAACAGTTGCTAAATGAATAGTCCTAAGTTGAGGACTCCCTGTCTTGAGCTCAAGCAAGGATAAGTGATATGTTGCCACCTGGAGGTCAAATCCACTTGCAATTAAATCACTTGCCCTGATGTCAGGGACATTACTACTCTGAAAACATTAGCTTTGGCTTAGCTCAGTCCTTGAGCTCTTGCAACTATGTCCACTGGGCATACTTCATTCAGTTGCTCCTTTTTTTTAAATGAATCTTGCTGCAAGTAGCAGAACTGGATCTCCATCTGGTATCCAAAGGTGAAAGGCTCATATAACACATCAATGATTAACGTGCTTTTTTTATAATGTATAAAAAGAGATACAAGTAAAACCAAGAGAACTAAATGAAAATTTCCTGTCTCTCCTCCTCATAGTGTTCAGATTGGTAGTGACAGACTAAGTGGAACCAATTAAGTCTGGATACTATGCTATCCTGAGTGCACTAATTTGACAGAAACTTTGCTCCTGAAAAAAAAGAACTTCACCATATAATTAAGTGTGGCAAAAATAATAGCTGTATTAAGATGTCTCCAGGTGATTCCAAAAGGCTGGCAGCCATATGGACTTTCTAGGAATAACAGTAGAAACAATGTAAGATGGATTTAGAGGAAGCAGCCTTGTGAATGGCTTACAAATACCATACAGTTTTTGACACTTTCCCCCTTCAGCTAAAGATCATGTAGGGTAAGTTTGTAGAAAAAAAGTAACAGGCACAGCAGTTTTAAATCTGGAAACAAGATTTACACATCATTTTAGTTATGATTTGCTTTAACCATGGCTAGGTTCCTGTCTTCCAACCAATATGCCATCAACAGTTTGCAAACTACAAAAACTGCATTCTACAAAAACTGTATACTAAGCTCAACCACATAACACATTATGGCTCAGCAGGATGTACTCTGGGACAACATTGTACTGAATAAACAATGGATAGACTTACCACATCATAAGCAAACTACATTTACAACACACTAAGCCCAAACCAAAGAAGATCTAGTACAGTTAGTGTGTATGCTAAAGAGGATCAGAGGTGTGCTTGATGGACTTCCAGAAAGTCTTGTTTGACATTAGTACCTGTAGATGGAAGATGTTGGGCAGCGAAGGTGAGCAATGGAATTTTGCTGGGGATGGTACGTGGTAAAGACCAGGAATGGTACCCAGTGGGGTTTCTCTTGGCCAAGCAAGTATGGTGTGTCGCAGGGCACTTGGCAGGTTTCTATTCTCAGCTCTGGTGCCCGTTGTGGCAACTTCAAATACTTCCTCCTAGCCATCCCACAAGGCAATGGCGTTTCCTCCTCATTGTCCATCATAGTCAGCTGGGCATAACAAAATCCCACTTGCTTCCGTTCCCCAGGATGGCCACAGCGATCACAAGACTGCCAAGGGCTCCAGGAGGTGAACAGAGTGGCTTGTATTCCATTTTCTAAATCTACTGTAGCATTGCTCAAGGTGATCTCCCCCAGGCCTGCATGTGAGACATGGAGGTACCCGGCGTCCTGGAAATCAACATCATAATAGCCAAAGGTGGCATCTCCTGCACGACAGGTATACAATCCAGAATCCTCTGTACTTGGACTTGGAATATACAGGTTGCTGGCAATCAGTCGGGATTTGAAATGCAATCTCTGCAACTTGGCATGGCTGACCAAGGACCAAGAAGGCTCTCCTGAACGTAGAAAGGTGAGTGGTTGCTCATTAGTCCAAGATGGGTCAAGGTATTGCCAAGTGATGTACCCTCTGTAGGAAGAGTATGGACAATGAAGGATCACAGGGTTGTCAGAGATAAATGCTAACATGCAAGGATGGCCAGGGAGACATGGCTGGCCCAGTGAGTGGCCCTCAAAATGGCTACTTTCAGCGATGGTTAAGAACAGATCCAAAATCAAAGCCCATGAGGGTGCCCAACAGGTCATGGCAAACTAGGTACTGACCTATTAAGAAAACAGGAAAAATCCAATTGTGACATCATTGATGATGTCATAATAGGTGGAATAATGCTACTGTAAAAATGACTGTTCTGGAAGACTGGATCTGACTCAGCATACATAGCAGATGACATAGCATTCTGTATGAAATATTTTTTAAAAAATCTAGTTGTGATTTTATCTCCTTTTAAATATTTTGTTGTATAAAATGCATACCCTGAAAGGCAGGACAACAATACCATTTTATATTATTAATATTTTAAATTATTTTTTTAAGAAAGCCATTCAGATTGTTTGTCAAAGGATGTTTAAAAAATCACTATAAAAATCTCAGCTCAATAGAAAATGGTCTTTAAAAAACAGATAACAGGAAGCATAAAAGAAATAAGAATGAATAAATAGCAAGCAAAGATGCTTTAACTCTTCAGCTTTCTCACAATTCAAATTATATTAAAACTTATCGGTAGCATAGCCTCCTGGACCAACCGTCCTTTTCCTTTTTTAAAAAAAATCAAAGCACGGAAACTTTCGCCTTTCCTGATATTTGAAAGTTGTACAGTGTTTTTATCTCTTAGGCAGTACCTGGGCGAGTTCACTTTTCCTTAAGAAGGGGGAGGAAAAGACCTTCGCAAAGTTTTTCTTCACTCTCTCCCCCCTTTCCCCTAATAGTTTGGTTCCTTCTCAATACATTCAAGAATGCCTTGAGGCTTAACCATCGTTCTAAGAGGGGGAAAACCTGAAGGCTGATCTTGACTGTTCTTACTTTTTCTTTTTAATTGTTTAGCTTACTCTTGAAGTGAACCCGAGGTTATGAAACGAGTGAGTCGGTTTCCACAAGAAACTTCCTCGTGAGTAAGCCTCGATTGACGCTCCCCGCTTCCCTGAAGGAGTTGGTAGTTTCCGTTCCTTGGGCGAGGCTGCTTCTTGCGAGGGCAGCACCTGAGGCGCGCGCGGACTGGGACGCGGCGCTCGGGAGTGCCGGAGATTCAGCGGAGCAAACTGCGGAATCCTACCGAGGAATTCGAGAGCGAGGTCGGATTGGCAACGAACGAGTCTGGGATCGTTTATATCTCAGCCACCTTCCCCCTTCTCCCGCGGAGCGGACTGACTCGAAGTGGGCACAAAGGTTGGGAAATGGAGACCCGGAGGACGCGTTGGCCGACCGCACTGCCCCTGCTGTGGTTCTTGGGCACTGCCTGGATTTTAGGTGAGCGAGTGAGAGAAATGAGGATTTCCCATCCAGCCCGCTCGACCCCAAGGACGAGACCCCACCATCCTTTCGCCCCTCCGCCCTCCTCTGAGGGGAGACTCTTGCAGGGTCCCCTTATTTAGGGCGCAGGGGAGAGGAAACTCGAGAGCTGATTGGGCGACCGCCGAGTGCCCTGCACCAATCGCCTTCCTCAGTGCTTCTCCCGCGCGAACGCCGCCGTCGGGGGATCCGAAAGGGTCTCGCTTTCTTCCTCGCAGCCCCCGTAATGGTGCGGTGAGATCTTGCTCCGGTCTCCGGGACAGCTTTCTCGGGGATTGGCGCTTTGTGGGCAAAGTAGACCCGCACCTGTTGACTGCGCGGAACGCAACCCGCTGAACTGGGTTACTGAATTAACCCGCTTTCTGAGGTGAAAGATCCCAGTGGGCTAAATATGTGAAAGGAGGCCTTTTTTTCACTCCCAATACGAAACTCAACCTGGTCAAACATAATGAAGGATAGCATCTTGTGTGAACACACCTTCTGGGATTGTTAACGGACTTGGCTAACTGGGCTGGGTGAACATAGGGTGTAGTAGGGACTTGTTCTCACAGCTGTTCTGATGTGCGTAATGATGCTTCATTACACAAAGGTGGTAAGCTGTAGAGATCCAGGTCTATAATTGGTGGTTATATGAAAGCATTTGTACATTCACAACATTGCTGTGTTTCTTTGTTAGATGTATATCCCACCTTTCATACAGAGCACTCCCTGCTATTCCCCCCAACACCAAACCTGCAAAGTAGGCTAGGCTGAGGGACAGTAACCAATTCAAAGATACTCAGTGAATTTCTAGAGGTGAGATTTTTAGAGCATTTCTAGAGATGGGCTATTACTGAGTATAACATATTTTCTTTCCACCCTTCTTTGAGCCCACCTTTTCAGACTGAAGCTAGCCTTGGCTCTTCTCAGTTCAAGGTTTCTTTGCATATATTATTATCTGGCTCACAGCCCAAAAAAGAAGGAAAGGGGCTTTTTTTTCCTGCTTACCCATTCCCTTGCTTTTCCTGTCTTTGTCTTTGTCTTGCCTGTTAGAAGAAACAAACAGTAGGCCCTCCAGGGGAAGGAAATGGGGTGGTTGGAAGAAACCATGGCTTTTTCCTTGTTCATTTTTTCCTTGGAAACTGAAATTTTCATTTCCAACTCATCTAAGGACAGGAAATATGGCAGTGAAGTTCTCCAGTTACAGCCAAAATGCAGCTTTTCTTCAACATCCAGTATTTTAGAAATTCATGTAAGTTCTGAGGCTACCATTAGAATTTATTGTAGTAGCTGTATAATAAGGGCCTTAAAAGCATTTGAAATGTAAAATTGGAAGCCAAAATTGGAAGGAAAATCCTTTAGTGGACTAGACATTTTTTACATCTGAGTATTAGACAGGTTGCTTCTTGACCAAAACATGACAAGATGTTTTGGTGTATTATAACTTTCCTCCAGGTTAAACATATGGCCATGAAAGGGAAGAGTTTGATCATTGTAATTAGCCAATTCCTAATCCTTTTCTTTATGACATCTGAAAAAGGGGGAGTATTTCTGGAAGAATCCTAGAACTTTTGATTTCTGTGGCAAGATATCTTGCATGTTTGTTTGAAACCTATAGGTGTGTCATATAAGACTTTTCTTCCTGGAAGGGTGATGACTGATCCAGACTGGAGTGGTGGTTGTGAGACACACATAAACACACATACATGCACATGCCGAAACTGCAGGTTCTTTGTAGGAGGAAACCGATCCTTGTGCCAACCCCTTTTCAGGCTGGAATGAAACCACAAAAACAAAATGGGTGGGAAAGAATATGAGCATGAGATACACATAGATATACACTTGCTTTGTATCAGTCAGAATGAAAAATAGAAAAGTGAAAAGGCTTTTCTTTTTGGACAGTTAAAAAAAGCCAACATCACCCAAATAAAATTTGCCATTATTTTGCTGAAAGGGAAAATGTTTTGCGGGTGGCTGGTAAATAGAAGCAGAGCTGTTTTAGGAGGATCTTTAGGAGGACCTTTTGAATACTGTGCCCCCAAGTGTAATTAAGGGTGTGACTATCTTTTTAAGCACCACATAAAAGCTGATTTACTCTTTCAAACTTTTTCAATCAATATTGATGTATTTGGGGAGTTCATTGCAGCTGGTCTTGTGACATTGCTTTGATTTTTGTTGGGTTCACACAACATTCTAAACCAAATCTGGATAAACTATTCAGCCATAATAGAGTTTGTTTGCATTTGAAGTGGAATATTGCGTGAATCAATCAATTGTGATTGATCAGTTATAGCTTATGTTCTGGATATATTTTATTGAAAACCCTAAATTTTGCACAATGAGGCCTGAATATTCACACAGGCTGTAATGCAGGCGGTATACCTACTGTCAGCTAAGATTTGAACCAGGCTTTTTGTGGATGAGGAGAAAGTTGAGTTTTAAGCAATGAGGTTTGTGCTTTCAAAAGTATTGCTCATTTCCCTGTTTAAAAACCCTAGCTTTCTGAAAAATGAAATAAAGGATCCAAAGTCTTGATCTTGTCTGTTCTAGGTACGGATTTGGAAGGCACAAAAGAGATACTGGCATCCTGTATTTTTTATATCTTGTCTTAGAGAACCTGGCTTACATAGTTAAACAAATAAAGGATTTACAATTTGTTTTATTAAGCTAGAATTTTTTGTTGCTTATTTTTTAAGACTGGGCTAAAAAGTGACTTCCCGGCCATCTCATTAAACAATAGGGGCCTAACTGCTTTGAAAGGAAGAAATAAAGATCTTGGCAGGCTGGTAAACTTCTGTTCACCCATTTCCCTTTTGTAACAAAGAATTTCTAGAAATCAACCAGATAGGCATCTGGGAAAGCAGATTTTTGATACTGAGCAGTACATGTATCTTGTGGTCTAGATTCTTCGAGATTTATTTTCAGGACTTGTAATGAACAGGATCTGAAACTGCTGGGGAGGATGATAGTCACAACTTGCTTCTTAATTTTGAAACTGTCATAAGCAAGGAAATCCTCTTTTATCTTTGTCCTCCTTACTTTCCAGCTTTTCTTCAAAGTTGAGCCGTACATAGTTTCAGCCTTGGGTTTAGATGTGACAGTGTCTAACCCACCAGACTGGAGAAGCCATTGCTGCTCCTAAGAGCTTGGAAGTTGATTTAGAAGAAAATAAAATACTTAGATATGGAATAAAATCCTCCCAGGGCTTAGAAAAGGAAATCCTATTCTTTCATTCTAAATTCTGCATCTTTATTTGGAGTAGCTTCTCCAAAGTGGTGTTTTCCTCATGTGTTAAGTGATGCCTTCCACAGTCTTCATGGCTATAGGCCTTTTGGGCTGTGGGTGATGTTTCTAAAGGTGTGAATGGATCATAAATCTTAATCTAGCCAGGCATGGGCTATGTATAAAATTCAACACAAAATAATTATTTAGCTTCTGGAGGAATATCTAAATTTCCCTTTTTAGTAGATTCTCTTTAGGGCAATTCTCCATTATCAGTCAAAAAAATAAGACACTCTTTCTTTGATTAAGTACACAGTGACATTTGAGATACTAAAAGCTTTCCAGTTCTTAAGACTACAGAGGTATTTTGGATTCATAGAAAACAAGGACTTTTAATATTTCCTGACTTGTCCACTCCACTGGATTCTGTTAGCAGATCAAACCACAAGTGTGTATTTTCCGAACTTATGCAGGAACTGTGGGTGTCCATTGGGCTGTTCAAGTTCAACTGCTGAGTGATTTCTCTTCTGAAAGATGAAGCAAGTCCAATTGGCTTAACTCAATAGCTGGAACTTGTATATTTCTGAAACAATGCTCTCAACAGGCATGAAGAGATATTGCTGAGAAGATAAGACAGGTCTGGATGTCTTCACATCTAATAAATGATAGGAAGGAATGCTGTAGAAGGGAAGTGTGTGGTATTTAGGGACAATATTTCTGTTCACCATTCCTTTGTTTCTGTCTGCTCCAATCTACAGAATCGGTCACTGCGATGCAGGTCAGTGTGCTGAATCCCTTCAACGTAGTAATCCTATTTCAACCTGTGACTCTACAATGCAACTATCAGACTACAGCAACACAGCCACCTATTGTCTTGTGGAAATACAAATCTTATTGTCGCAGTCGCCTGGCTGATGCTTTTAACCCCAGCAGCCAGGAAAGCCAGCTCAACAACCAGCTACAAGTGAACAATCCAGGATACAACCCTTATGTAGAATGTCAAGACAATTCCAGAACTGTGCGAGTTGTGGCCACGAAGCAAGGGAACACAGTGACCCTGGGGGAATTCTACCAAGGCCGGCGCATCACCATCACAAATGGTATGTATAGGACACCAAAATACTGGCTTGCTGTCTATAACATAGTAATTGTTATTGATGAGATAGAGAGAATAAACAAGAATTTCAGGTGGCAGATTTATGAAAGTTGTTCTTTTAAATACACAATTACTAATGCAGGTAGGTGAGTGAGTATATTTCTCTGAGCTGTGCAGTTTTCTATGTTTACCATTCCAGAGTGAAATTAAAATAAGCCTCAAGAAAGGTGCGAAGAATGAAATGCATTAGGAAATTGATGCCTTGCTATAATTTGTCTTATGTTACAAATCCCCAAAAATCTTCTTTGAAATGTTCAGGCTTTGCAGCCACAGGGCTTGTTTTTTTATACCATGAACTCAGAATTCTAACTCATTGTGACATGTAAACCGGGTCAACCTTCTTGGCTGAGGCATGTTACAGTCCTTGCTTTCTTACTTGGATTGTTAGCTACCATTGGGTCTATTTTCCTAATTTTGGTGCCCTTTTCTTCCCCCTTCCATGTGGATATGATGATGATATTTGCTTCTTATTACTATTTTAAACATTACTCTTGTAGCAATAACTGTAGGATTTTGCTTACAAAACACAAATGTATTCCTGAGGATTGAACTTTTAGACTACCTTGAATTCAGAGACTTTTCAAAATGAAACTGTGACTTAATTGGGGTAGAGAGTAAAAGTATTAAAAATTCTTAATTGAAATTACTGCTAAAAAAATTAACTAAAATTCACTCCGATTTTCCCTTTTGTTAGGGATATTTTATCAGTTTTAGTGGTTTTCAACTTCCTTTTTTAAAATGTCCAAGCTGGATTGCAGCTGAACATGTAAAACTAAGAATATCTAAACCTACAAATGCTAGTTAGTATTTGAGTGGTAGACCAGAAGAGATTCCCAGGGCTGTAGGCTAGATTAGGAAGTGAAGCTTCCAGTCTGATTCCTAGAAAAAGTTAATCATAAACATGCTTCCATATTGCAGTCAGGAAAATCACATGAATATCTCCACAAAGGAGCCTTTAAAAAATAAAATGCTGTAAATCCCTTCTGTACAAAATAGAAGGCTGGCAAAATACCGGAATTCTTCTTTGGTTCCTCTTTAAAAGAACAAAGAAAAGATAGGTGTGGCCAGATTCCATAACATCCCTATGCCCTAGTTTCCTCTGGAGAAAAATAAATTTACATGTATTGGAATGCAAGGAGCAATATTAGTTCAACTTTCCAGCAGAGCATTCTTGCCTTCACTCTAAAGCATAACCATTATGAAGTTTTTCAAAAACATATTTTCTCATAATAGAGAGAAGTATTTTGCTTTAAATCTATTCAGCTTCAAGCTATATAATCAGTATTTTTCAACCCTGACAACTTTAAGAAGCGTGGACTTCAATTCCCCAGACTGGCTAGGGAATTCTGGGAGTTAAATATAAACATATTTAAGTTGCCACGGTTAAGAAACATTGGTCTAGTGAGTTCAGCTGAGCAATACCCTGTATTCTATGAGAAGATAATTTCCAGATATTTTGCATCAGATCTCTGGTGAACCACAGCATGAACAATAAACAGAGATTATTCTTGTTTTTCAGTCAGTTAATCTACAGTATTAAAATCTTAAAAGTTCCCAAATATATAGTGGGATGACTTCTTGGTTAACACATGTAGGATTTGCTATAAATATTTCACTCTTAGTTTCCTACGGTTGGAACTAAACTTAGCTATTTCATTGTAATCCTTCTGCAATTTTGTCCCATGTGTTATATGACAGAAAACCACTGCCAGACTCTGTGAATATTACTTCATTTTTAATGTGGGTGTTGTTTTTCATGACTATAGCAAGAACTTGAAGGGAAGTTCAAAACAAGCATGAACAACATTGACAAATTTAGCAGGTCAAAAGTCCATGGCAAAATTCTACAGCCTACGATAACATGTTCTAAAATAAACATTAATGGTCCGTTTATAAGCCCTACATGTTTTTCTCTCCTTCACCACATAAACTCTATCCCTAGAATCATAGTGTAATCAACAGGAGCTTTTCTTTCAAGATTTAGTGAGATGAGACTCATGCTATGAAAGTTCCATATGAACATTCTCTATTTTTTGTCATGTATTTGTTTATTTTGTTGTGTTTTCCCCATGTTTATCTTATTTTTCTATCACTGAATTGCATTCAGGCTTGCAAAACTTGGAGGGTGGCTAAATTGCCATATATATCATACCAATATTAACCTTGCAATACAGCTTTCATCCTCACAGACTTTTCTAATATCTGATTCAATTCCAACAGAAAACTAAAAATAGTTTTAGAAATAGAAAAAAAAAGGTTAAAAGTGTAGGACATGTGATGTTCATATTGTAAAACACTATCTTATGGAGTATCTGCTTCTTTGCTGCTGATCTAGAATTTATCAAGCAGGCATGATAAACCCAAAGTTTCCTCATTCAAAATTGTTCAGCCAACATTAATCTATTTTTTGGCTTTGCTATGGAAATTTAATTGTTAGTGCGATTAACATCTTGCTCAGAGTTTTATTCTTCGTAAGAAAAAGGGGAATAAGATTTAAACATGGAAAAGGAGTAGAGCAAGAATAACAGAGCAAGAACATCTTCTTGAATTTGAATCTGTCTATGTTTCTTCTACACATCCTCCATAATAGTATGAGGCAGAAATTGTATTGAATGAGAAATAGTGGAACTGACTGTAGGTTTTAGGCTGGAATAGTGTTTCTCAACCTTAGCAACTTTAAGATGTGTGAACTTCAACTCCCAGAATTCCCCAGCCTGCATGCTGAGTTGAAATTCAGATCTTAAATTTGCTAAAGTTGAGAAGCATTGGGCTAGAGTTGTGGGAATAATGGCTAAAAGAATATTGTACTACAAGAAAACTATCATTCATATTTTCTGCTGCTTGTATGTAGGGGCTTCTTTCTGCCAAAATGGTGCTTTATTCGGAAGGGGAAGTCCAAGATTTGGTTCTCCCCTAGGCATGGAATCCACTGGATGATTTTGAGCCAGTCATTTTCTCTCATCTCCAGACTGGAAGGTCAAAAAAATCTCCCTATAAACCTGGAACAGGATAGTAGATTATAGTCCATAACCTTCAATGACAAGGCTGTCTTCGTGCAATAGATTGATTCAGATTGATAATTATAGTAAAATGAACATTGACTAAGTTTATCTTTCCATGATGACTTTTAAAGCAATATTTCCTCATCTGAAGTGTTATAACTTATTGACTCAACCTTACTGTCAATATTGATGGATTTATTTATTTATAATTAGACTATCATCCCATGAGATAATTTAAATTATATAGCAGGGTACTGTCCTGAATCAAAACTGCTAGGTATATGAAGAACCCTTTCAGACATATAATTTATGTCTGAAAGAAGACATAGAAAGCTGAAACTAATTTGCAGGTTTTATTGCCCTGTTGCTGACAAAAATTGTGGATGTAGCAAGTCAGCCTGCAGATGCTGAACTTGGAAGATTGTGAATTGGATATTTCCATTTGCTCAATTATAGATTACATATGACCCTTCTAGCAGTTTTGCTGTTGAAGTTTTTGTGTCTGTTCTGAGACTGCAGCACTCTGACATGTATTGTGCACCACATTCCTTAGTTTACTTACTGAAACATTTCACAAGTTCGATAAATTCACTATAGTTGCACATTCTTCTCACTCTGTATCAGCCTTCCTGATGAATTTGATTGCAGTTCTGAACAATCCTGCCATGTTGCCTGTGTTTACACCCACACACAGATTTGTTATTTGTTTGAGGCCACTCTCTTGAAGTGTTTGCATAAAGTACTGTAGAATTAAGTCACCTCAGCTGAGCATTTTATAAGCGAGGATAGTTCCCTTGTTCAGCCAAACTCTTATTTTTGACTCCTGTGAGAGAAGAGAATTGTATTATGAACAGCTATCTAGTAAGCAGAGCTGGTCACTGCTGCATCACTAGTACCTTGCATTGATTATACTAATAAATTATTTTTTTCTCCCCACTGCCCCATGCCCTCTTGAGCCTATTTCTTTTCTAAGTCTGAAGAGATCTGCTTCCTGGAGAGTTACTGACTTGTGTTATTAAGTTACTGACTTAATAACATTATCATCTTCTCCCTGTATATTCACAGTGTACAAATCAGAACTCTTATTTCACTCTTCTTCTTTCTCACACATAAAGAAATCCATGGGTGCCTTCCCTTGGTGGCACTGAGAATTGTCTTGTTTCAGGTGAGGAGCTAAGCAGGGTTAGACTTGATTAGTATGTTGGGCAGGAAATCATTTTGACATGGGTGACTATAGAAATGGAATAAATAAATGAATAAACTTGGAAGGTGTCAGCTAGACTGGAAAGCTGAAAGAAGGCTCTATGTTCTATGGCCAAGGAGATTATTTATTAACTAGATTTATAAGCAAATGATGTGACTCTGGGCGGCATAAATGTGTTAATGAAATCAGCAGGAGATGAAATTCACTTGTAGGACAATTTACCTTACCTTCACATAGCCTCATAATAGCTCCAAAGTGATCCATTTTTAAGAATTTAGTAGTACCACTGAGTGGTGAATATGGAGAAATCTTTTGGTTAGTTTGATTACCTGGTTGAAGGTTGCTTTGGTTAGAATTTGAGTTTTTCTATTCTTCTCTAATAATAATTCTTCTGTCAAACAAGAATTTGGGTAGAATTAAAAGGGCAGCTTTATTTGTGCTATTAGTCAGAGAGTCCAGTTTTTCAGTATTATTTTAACTCTCTTCAGCCCATAGCTGGCACTTCTAAAACCAACACTTAAAATCCAAAAATCATGACAATAATTTGCTTGTTTGGATTATATTCCTTGATATTGTAATCTGATACATATTTTGAGTTTTACTCTATTACCAAATTGGTAAGATCTATTTTTTAAAAAATGTGGCATTCATATGATTAGCATTAGAAAAATCTCAGCTCTTAGTGGCTTTGCAAATATGTCCATGTTTTCTTGGGAACCATAAAGAAGCATTTTGCCTTTGTAATCTTCTGAGATTCCCACATTGTTGCTAAAAAGATGGACTTTATGAGATGCTGCAGTGTGAAAGATATAGGAGGTATTAAGGGAGTGAATTGGAAACGGTAATAGGAGAAGAATTATGATTGTTCCCTCTGATGGTTACATCTTTAAACAAAATTATTTATACATTTTTAAAATGATTTTTATATTCCTATGGACTTGAAACATTAGGAGAAATAAAAACAGATTGTAAAGGCTGCATTAAATAGGTAATCTGACTTGAGGGACATATTCAGATTGTTTTTGTGTTGCAGTACGGCATTATATCTTACTTAATTTTAATCTTCTTGGCTGTAAGGTGTTAAATTCTTCCAGAATGCAAGACACAATCTTCTTGTTCTAATACCCAACTTAAAAAAGACATTGATCTGTAAGTTCAGTTATCCATATGTTTGCTAGGGGTTAACAATAACTCTATAGCATGTAGTTATCTATGAATTCAAAGTGGGGGCAGAAAATTGGAGGACTGTTCTCCACTTTTCTTGTGTAAACTGGCTTGTCCTCACAGAGGCAAAGAAAGTCATGCTTTCCAAATATTTTAGCTGTAGCCTTCCGTAGAGACTCAGCATAGAGGGAGAAGCCACTTAGTTGGGTTGAAACCAAAGAGAAATGAAACTAGTAAGGCTTTTCTTCCTCTGGTCTGTGCAGTGTAAGAAAGTTGTCTAACATTTCCAGTATTTTGTCCTTCTTTCAATAAAGCACACATCTTTCTAGTTGGATGTTATGTTTAGCAACCAAGAACAGATTATTTTTCTGCCTTGTCTATTGTAGTTGGCTGTGGATATAAGAATCTGATAGATCAAGCTGCCCTTCATTTGTTATTGACAGGTACAGAAATTATAATAGTCATGCTGTGTATTTTGAGAACCAGTTTGGTCTTGTGGTTAAGGCATCAGGCTAGAAACCAAGAGATGGTAAGTTCTAGTCCTAGGGCACAAAACCAGATGGGTGACCTTGGGCCATTCACTTTCTCTCAGCCCTAGAAAAGAGGAAGTTGCAAACCACTCCTGAAAAACTTTGCAAAGAAAAGTAGGGAATTGTCCAGGCAGTCTCTGTGAATCGGACCTGGTTGAACAAAAATGACAACACCTGGATTTCTTCCATTAAGTGTTCATAGTATTATTTTAGCACATTGCAGATCTCAGTTCTATAAGGTTTGGGAGGAAAACTATATAGATTTGGTTCTGGTGTTTCCCTGTATTACAGAAAGAGAAAAAGTACAGAGAGAATGACCTTTCTATCTAATAGAGAGGAATAGTTTTTTGTGAAATAACACATTACTCATACTTAGACAATATGTTTTCACTTTTTGAAGTTACTCATGAGCCACAGTATGGTTATACATAGCAGTAATTGGTAATGGGATGGAATGACCTCATGACTAAAAAAATTTCAAAGGGAGGAAATTTGGCTGATTTTTTTTCTCCCTGCCCTACTTCTATGTCTTGCAACAACAAGGATACAGTTAAGTAAGAGCACATTTTAGCTGCTGGTAATGGTGCTACTGAAGAATGAGTAACCAGGTTTTATACCTATATCTGTTCTTAATGCTATGCTGGGAATAGAATGGGCATGATACAGTGATTTAGATGTTGGCTTGGAGTGAGAGATCCAGGTTCTGTTCTCCCTTCAGAAATTCATTGGTGACTTTGTGCCAGTCACTCTCTCACAGCCCAGCCTTCTTCACATTGTGGTAGTTGAAGGCAACAATGGTAGGAAAGAGCTTTGTGTATATTCCCTTGAGTTTTTGAAGAAAAGGTAGGATATAATTCGAACCAATACATGTCATATTAATTCCTTTATGAAGCAAGAAGTGGATTTTGATAATACAATAGTTTTTGAAAGTAGTAAGTAATAACAGAATGGCATTCTTTACTGTTCCTTAGTTTTTATTATCTTCCTCAGGTTTCTGTATTGTAGTGGTGTAACCTTGAACAAAGATGTAGGCGGGAGTCAATATAAATAATGAAGTACTGTAGATGCATATGAGATTTTGGCATCCATTTTGATAATTCCTTTTCTCCTCTTTTCATTCTTCCTATAGATGCTGACCTCAGCATAGAGCAGACGGCTTGGGGGGACAGTGGTGTTTATTATTGCACTGTGACATCTTCCCAAGACTTGCAAGGCAACAATGAAGCCTATGCTGAACTCATTGTATTGGGTAAGTGAGAACATTTTATTGCATGCAGATAATAGGAAGGAGAGCAGCCACTTGGGTGGCAAACATAATTCCATTCAGCAAAACTGACAACATCACCTCGCATTCATTAAAAGGATTTGGGTTTGATTTGCATGCAGAAGGAATTAATTAATGGCATGAAGCTCTTATTGAAGAAGAAAAATTTTTTTATTGCTCATGCACGAATGCACATATCTTGGGCTCATACATGCTTCAGAGCATATTTGTTTGGTTTGAAATAGCCTATTGGGCAAACCTAGCCACTGTAATTTGTAAATTATAATGTAAGGCTTTGCATGTTGCAGGAACCAATATGTGGCAAAGCAAAGTATGATCCATGACCATAGCAGAATGAAATAGATATATAAGCACCTTAAAGAGAAAACTAGCTGTAATTTTTCACCCATCTGACTGTTTTTTATTATAGATTTGATGTTTTATTTAAGTACAAGAGAAATTTCAGAATTACTATCCTTCTACACTAAATCATTTGTATTCTAAACCAAGGCACTCCAATCATTAAATCTATTTTTTGCTACCTGTATAGGTCTAGCCTGAGACTCAGGGTATATGTGTTTCATTGCTAGGACTTCAGCACTGTTCTGCCTCCATTACTGTGTCCTGACCTTGCATTATCTGCTTAATTTCCAGCTACATCAATCCCAAATACCTTGATACATTAGCACAAGCTGGTACTTCTCTCTGTGTCATATTATTCACACCCCAGGTGTGTCTGAGAACATGTACCTGCTAGGTATGGGCAAATTACCCTTTCCAGGAATATTTTTGTGTTCCTTTGGAAACATTAAAACAAATGCCAGTATGTGAAACAAAGCTGATTAAACTTTTATTTTCACACAAACTCATTCTTTACAGAGTCTGCTCATGAAACAGCAACCTCATTGCAGTGGAGCATTGTTTCTCAACTTTGGCAACTTTTAAGTTGTGTGGACTTCAACTCCCAGAATTCCCCAGCCAGCCCGGCTGGAGAATTCTAACAGTTAAAGTCCACACATCTTAAAAGTTGCCAAGGTTGAAAATCCTGCAATTGAGGAATCAGTTTTGAATAGGAGAATGGGGAGGGATGGAAAGCCAATATTGTTCGAGTTCCTCTTTCCATGAACAGTGCCAATTGATCTGCTTTATAATATTAGTCCTGCTTGTGAGAATTTTTTCCATTAGTTACTTTTTAAACACAGTGCTCTTCAATTAGTGTGTCAGAAGCAAATCTGCATGCACTTTGCTTGTTTTTATGATTATCTTTCTCTGTCATTAGAAGGAGGGAAGAGCTATGTAGGCCTTCCAAACCTTGAATGTTCCTTGCTAGAAATATTGTTGGAAATTCCAGGGTTAAAAAGAGGGGTCTTATGCTCTGCTTCATTCACCTTACACATAGAAAGGTTCAGATACAGCATGCTGTCAGGGGGATTCTGAGAGTTAAAATTGCCAAGGTTGAGAATCATTGAATTAAAATGTTGCCTGCTATCTATCCAGAAAACAAAAAATCAGTAGAAATGCTGACAACTATATTTAGCCTCTTTCACCAATGCTATCTCTTAAAATTAGGCTCTAAACATGGCACTAAAAATCATTTTTGAAGTTTATTTTCTGCATTATATATGAATTTCTTGGGTAAAGTTTGTGGAGCTGAACTATTTGTTCAAGAATACATTTTAAGATCCAGATTATGTATTTTATTCATAAGTTGTAACCCATATGAGAAGCTCTCTCTGCTCACAGATACTGGTAAATATAAAATATTTGACAGACAGAATTGGACAAACAATAGAGTAGAAAAGGGCTATTTATACCTTCTCATCATGTTAGCTGTATGAAACCTCCTTGCTTAAAAACTGTATATTTGTATACTGAAGCTATAAAGCAGGGAAGAGCCATTGAGTTTCATTCCTTGCTGGTAAGCTTCTCTGAAACATCTGGCTGGCCACTATGGGATGCTGGATGCTGGGCTTATCGATATGACCCTACATAGTTTCTAAAGATCTGGCTGATGCTATCTGGTTTTCAAGCCACTCATTTTCAGGCTTGTGACCTGATTTTCTTCCTACTCACTTGTAATATTGACATGCTCTTTGGAAAATTTAGTGAGAGTTCTTCCCCCCAGAGGGAGTGGAGCAAGCAGGGGCTTAAGTGCCTTGGGACAATCTTGATGCACAGCTCAGTGCAGCATTGTTGTCTTGAGGCTGGGCTTCATGTTAACAGCAGGCAGTGAGGGGGCCTGTTTCCTTTCAGATAGCAGAGTCTCTGCAGACTGAATGACATTTCCTGTTCTATTCCTGCCAAATTCCCTACTAAGAGCTGCAGTGGATGGTGTACCTGGTTGCACCAGGATGAATTGTTCTAAGAAAAAGGCATGACAGTATCTAGGAAGGGAAATCTTTCAAATATTCTGCTTAGTAAGAGTGTGTATATGTGTGTATAGGCATGTTCCTTTTCCTGGCTTAGAAACAATGCTCTACTTAAGCACCCAGCTTGTCACCTTTAAGCCTTCCTTGTATCTGGAAGATGAAACCCAGTAAGCTAAGGATAAACAGATATATAAAAGCTCATCACTTCTTGGCTGAAAGAACTATGGTTTGCTTGTGTGGATAATTCATTGCTGCAGGAAGTGTGCATTTTCTCTCTGCTTTTCTTTAGGGTCAGTTCATTTATATACATTATACAACTTTGAAACTAGTACTGAAAAAACAGAAAATGGTCTTGGACCAGCCAGATTGACTTGTTAAATAATTAAGAGGGGTATGTGGTAACAACAGAGGTGGGCAAAAGGTTGATAGATTATTGAGAATTCTCCAGATGATTTGTACTAGCTTGGCAAGAGCTTCTAACTCTTGGTGTGGAACAGCAGTGATACAGTTTTTCTTATCATCTAAGTTAGGCTGTTGAACTCAAGGAAACTTGTGGGGAGGGAGAAGAATGTCTTGTGCATGTGTGCAAATTGTAGATCTGCCACTGCTGACTAATTTCTGGACTGACCGTGTGTCAGAAGTTCAGGTTCAGCAATTTGGCATTTGCTTTTTCAGCTTCTTTTTTGTAATTGGATTCTACTGTGGGGTTCCAGTGAAATGTTAAGTAGCTTTACTAAGCCCAATATTATGATATTCATGGTGTATAAGAGCATTACTTGGATGTAGGTGGTCCTCAGTTTACACTGATAATTGGGACCGAGAACTCTATCACTAAGCAATGCAGTCATAAAGTGTAATATCCACACTGATTTACAGTGACAGTTTGCCATCATTAGATGAATCCCATGAAGTTGCAGCATCCCATGGTTATGCGATTGCCATTTGTGATCTCCTGCCAGTCAGAAGCCAGCAATGGTGGTCATGTAACTTCAGGATGCTGTGATGTCATAATTATGAGCTGGTTGTTTATATCGCAATCACATGACTGCAGGGATGTGTGTTCAAACAATGTGTCAAGCTTCCTTGCTAGTTGCTCTACTGTAAATGCCTTTCTAACTTGTAGTGTCCAATCCAACTCTTTATAAAAGCTCCTGGCAGACCTTAAAGTATTGGGATATAATTTAGTTGATGCCTTCAATGAAGACATCCTCCAGTCTACCTCTGGCCTAAAAAAACCTATCTCTATATTCATAACTTTTTCCTATTTTTTGTTTTGTTCTGTAGGCAAGTCCTCCGGTGTCTCAGAGCTTTTGCCAGGCTTTCAGATAGGGCATATGGAAGGTACTGCCTTTTTCTTCCATGCTTTCTTTCTAAGTGTTTGGGAAAGGATTGAGTTCACTCCTGTTATTTTAATTTTTCCTCTCCTTGAATTTCTCAGAGTTAGAAGTGCTTGGAATGCAAAGGATCTGAAATGCTTGTTGTCTTCCTTTCTCTTTTACTGTGACCTTGCTGTATTACAACATACAGACTTTTCTGTTCTCCACATATGTTGTAAGAAGGTCCCCTTGGCATTATTGCAAAAATGTGGCCTTTAGCACAGGGATATCGTATTGTGGGGCTTTGGGCTGAGCTATAAATGAAATCCATAGTCTGCTTCATAACTCCTACTTTCTGAGAAGTTGGGCATGCAAGCTAGGATGTGCTCTTTCCTTCCTGTACTGACTATTCATAACAACCTGGGATATGCTGGGGCACCTCATTTGGAAAGGCCACTTCTGAGTCCTGGAATAGTCATCAGTTTTTGGGGTTTGCTCCACTGGGCATATTTGTGTGTGGGGGTTTTCTCTAAAGCCTTATCTGCATTTTTTGGAGTCTTTCACTGTAGCCTTCCAGAACAGGGCACATTATGCATACAGTTAAAACTAAAACTCCTTTTGATACCAGTTAGCAGACTATTAAGATATCATCCTGGCTGCAGTGTAATGCCACACCTGGTTGGAGAAGGTTGCTGTATGCTGTAAAATTTGTAGTTTAAGAGAGCACACAGACATATCAATTTGATTATAAGTGTTACACACTTACAGCAATACTGATGAACAGAAACACTTGTGCTGATGTCCTAATGGAGTGTGGCATTAATGAGATGTTGGTCTATTCTTTATAGACTTCTGATAGAAGTTAACAAGCCATAGTAGCTGACTCTTTCAATACAATGGGATTTATTGGTTATGTCTCTTAAGGGCTGCTTCCTATGGTTTCTTCCTAGATTGGGTCTTTGTGGTCTTGGTTGTGCTGGCATTCTTTCTGGTCTTCCTGCTCCTTGGAATCTGCTGGTGCCAGTGCTGCCCCCATACTTGCTGCTGCTATGTCCGATGTCCTTGTTGTCCAGAGAAATGCTGCTGCCCTGAAGCACGTAAGTTCCCTTACAGACTCTGTTTCATCTTTCCCTGGAAGTAGTTAAACAGATCTTCTCAAAACTGCTGCAGTTCTTGTGTTGGTCTCAAGGAACAGGTTCTTCTATGTGTAACTTGGTTTGCAAGTTATTCATATTTGTTCAAGTAAAATACTCACCATTTTCTACAGTCTGGTTGCTTCCAGCTGTGAGTGCTATAATCTCTTTCTTGTCTGGCTGCTGGACATTTGAAAGTTGGTCCAGCACATGGAGAGGGCAACAGGTAAAGAATGCTTAGCAGGACATGGCTGGAGAGAGGTGGGTAAGCTGATGCCATCCTGCCCGGAACTATAGTGATAGACAGAGTTAAGACTGCCTGTCTGGATTCCTGAACTGGGTGTATTCAGTTTAATCGAGCTTTAATTTACAATCAAATTTACAGGGATTCCCAAGAACATTTAAGTACAGGGAGTCCTCACCTTATGACCACAGTTGAGACCAGGATTTCAGTCACTAAGTGATATGGTTGTTAAGCAAGTCATCACATGACTGGAACTTATTTTACAACCATTTTTTTATCACAATGTAAAGTGAATCTGGCTTCCCCCATTGACTTTGCTTGTTGGAAGCCAGCTGAAAAAATTGTGAATTGCGATCATATAACTACAGGACACTGAAGCATTATAAATGTGAGCTGGTTGCCAAGTGCCCAAATTGCAATCATGTGACCTGCAGGGATATTGCAATGGGGTTGTAATGTTGAAGATAGGTTGCAAGTCATTATTTTTCAATGCTGTCATATCTTCAAACCATAGTCAAATGAATGATTGTAAGTCGAGGACTATTTCTACAGATCTTCAGATTCTTTACTTGCATCTCTTACCACTATATTTCTGCCTCCACCAACCCAGAATCATTAAATTGAAAAAGAAGCACTATTATTAACCTAGAAGACTGTAAAGAACTTGCATTTTGTCCAGAGATCTTTAGCAGTAACTATGAGTTGTAATCCTGGCCAAGTATCCTGCAGGGACATACCACCTTGCTATATGCAGTGTGTTTCCTTTATTTGGAAATCTTGTCTTTCCAGTCTATGTAGCAGGGAAAGCTGCAACCTCTGGAGTCCCCAGCGTTTATGCGCCCAGTGTTTATGCCTCCAGCAATCCACTGAAGTCAGCTCCGCCAGCCACCATGATCCCTATGGGCCCAATGTCTCCAATGTACAATGGTTATGGAGTGGATTATGATCGAGCCAGCTCAGGTAAGTGGGTTCTCTCAACCAAATTTATGTTGTCCCACAGCTAATTCCCAGCTAGTGGAATTAACAGTCTAAAAACCTTGTGCTAGCTCTGAGGTTACCCTTTTGAGCTGTTTCCCGGGTTATATTTTGGAGTGTCCTAAACTTACTTGGATGCCTCTTCTGATTTTCCATAATGCAGGATCTGTTTTGACAATTGGAATTAGTTGGGGGAATGGAAAGATTCTCTCTCCTTGAGAATCTTCAAGCAGCAGATTTTTGTTGTGTTCCACTCCTACTTCTCCTGCATTAAGCAGAAAGTAGACCAACTAGCCTCTTATTTTATAGTTTGTCAGGATTTGCACTGTACTGTGCATAGTGAAATAATAGCATGTTGTATTGCAGGACATTGCTAGTGAACACTTGCAGGATTCAGAAATACCACTGTAGAGAGTTTGTCTTGCCTATTACTGGTTACAAATCACAGCCCTTTTATGGAAAATTTTGCTCTGTTTGATTGCATTGCAGTTGGTGGAAACAGCTCCCAGGTGCCACTCCTGAGGGATACTGATAGTGTTGCAAATGCTGGTAAGAAACATGGAATGGAATACTGAGTGAGAAAGTTTGCTTTGATGTTGTGCTTCTGTCTGATCATGCATCCTTGGTTTTGGGAAAACTGCTCACACTGATAATTCCACATTTTGTTCACTAGAGGAATTATAGTTGGTCACAGAGCTTCATTTGGCTGATCCAGCCTTCTTTTCTTTTTACTGTACAGACTAGGAAACAGAGTTGCAGTGCTTGGCTTATGGAGTGGCACTAGCTTTGCACCTGAATTTCTAGATGTATTGTTCCTACACAGATACAGATAAAAAGCTTTTCTCTAACTGGTGCCATTCAGATATATATTGGGATTTTTGCTTCTCAGAATTTCCAGCCAATATGGCCAAGATAGAATACATCAAAGCTTCAGAAAATTAAGCCAAACAGATTTTTTTAAAAAAAATACTCCAAACACTTATCAGAAGACCTGTACCATAAATATTTATTGAGCCAGAGAGGTTCATGCATTGGTCCTTGTGCTGAAAAGATGAACTGTCTGAACTTCCCAAAGCAGTAAAAAGAGTTTTTCCCAGTAAAAGAGGCCAAAACCTGGGTCCTTGAGAAAAATTCTCAGTCCAACAGGGAGATCTTTCCTCTTAATAGGCAAGGAGACATGTGTATATTCTTTGTCTATAATGTTACAACCCTGGGCTTTCTCATTTAAATCACTTCATGCCAACAGTCACATGTCTTGCAACCAGCAGCATTTGGTGCACAGCACAAGGGGATTACATTTGACAGAGAAGGTCCAGCCTCCTGTTTCAGTGACAGTTGGAAAGGCGACAGTGGTGGAGAAGATACATGGTTGGCAATCTCCCAAAGGCTTATGGCTCCTTAAAAATAAAAAATATCCACCCTGCACCCTAAGGCCTGCTCCTGATCTTTCTTCCCCAGCTGTACGCAGTGGCTATCGCATCCAAGCCAACCAGCAGGATGACTCCATGCGGGTGCTCTACTACATGGAGAAGGAACTGGCCAACTTTGACCCCACCCGCCCAGGGCAGCCTAATGGAAGGCTTGAGAAAGGTACCTTGGTGGGATCTTTCTGTGTGTAGGAACAAGAGTGTGCCCAATTGATCTTCCACTCAGTTGTCAAAGGAGAGTGTTTTTTAGTGTTGAGAAGGGAATGAATAATTCTGTTTTGTTTTCTAGCCTCTGTGATGAGTGAACTAAGCTCTCTTCATGAAGAAGATCGGCGTTATGAGCTACGGCAGGGGCTAGGAAGACTGCGTGGCCAGGCCATGTCTCCCATCAGTGACTTGGAGGAGGAAAGTATACGGAGCAGTGAGAATCGACGCTTGCTGCCTCCCACCACTTGCCGTGATCGTTATGAGGATTCTCCACCACGAAGCTATGCTCGACGCCCACGTTCCCGCTCAGTGGATGCTCTAGATGACTTTGAAAGAGACCCCTATCCTTCCCAGCCCAAAAGTCGGGGTCAACATGGCTCAGACAATGAATGGCATCACCGTGATTATTCCCCCAATTCCCGCTATGACTCTGAGCACTACGGTAGACGCCGCAGTCGAAGTAGGGATGACCTGCGGGACCTGGAGCGAACCCATTATGATAACCAGCTCTTGGAGGAAGCACTGCGGAAGAAGCAGCGGGCAGGTAGCCGTGAAGACCTGGATCATGGCAGCGCCTCCAGTGGGAGATCTGGCCCCCGGAAAAACCGGGATGAAGATAGCAATGGCTTTCCTCCTCCACCACCACCTCCGTACACAGAGACTGAATCTGTGTCTTCCCGCAGCAGGGATGACCGCAAGCTGCGAAGAGTAAGACCAAAAAAATGGGGCAGTGGATGCACAATTGTATTGCCTTATAAATGGAAATGCCATGGATAAGGCAATTGAAAAGTATTCTCATCATTGTCAAGTGGGTATGGATGGGTTTGCGCATAATCCATCATCATGTATTTCGTGGGTTTTTACTTAATTTAGTGTAACCCCACCCAGTTGTGCCTTGTTGAATAAATTAGGACAAGATAAACCACAAACCAAAGTGAAGGTGTTTTATGCATGGGATAAATAGAGCAGATCTCCTATCCCCACCCCTTAAGATCAAATTAAGTTGCATAACAATCTCTGTTGTAGCAAAGCTTTTTTTCCCATTTGGGATTATATCTGTATCTTTTCTTTTGTCTCAATGAGGTCCTGATTCCAAGATGTCAATATTTGCACCTTGGAGCCTATCTGCAAAATGTATATTTGTGTGTGCATAGCCAGTGTTAATCTTGTGTTAATCCTAAATGGTTCTTATGATACTGGTGGGGGAATTCTCTTTATGGTATGATTAACCTTGATTTTCTCTTTCTTCTATAGAATCATGCTGTTAGCAGAGAAAGCTTGGTGGTTTAATCCTTTCTCCTGTTTCTGGAATATGAGAGACTCTGTCTTGGATGGCTACAGAAACATTCTTCATCTGAATGTGTCAGCATTAGTTTTATTCAGGTGGACCTAGAGGTGAAATGGGACAGTATCTATGCAGCCATCAAAAGAACAGGTTGACCACACCAGGTTATCTCTCAGTATCTTAACTCATCTTCTTCACAGGCAGGCTGAGATTCTTCAAGATTCCTTAAGAATCTTAGTGTTGCAGACATTTTAAGTACATTTTGGGTACTCCTTTTAAATTTCAGAGCTATATATTTCTGAAAGTGCGATTTTGGAAGGAAGTTGCATTTCAGATGTGATTGCTTAATACTGCGGACAGAAAGAAATCGCTTATTTCATTGAAAAAAATCACATGGACATCTCGCCTTTTATTTTTCCCCCATAATTTTGAAGAGGATTCCAAAGAAGATGCATTTATCTGTATTACCTTTTTCATTCTGATTTTAAAGGAGTTCTTTAAACACATTTGATACTTAAAGTGATGTGGCTTTGTGTGTGTATAATTTTAAGGGTTTTTTAAGACCCTGAATATAAAACTACTGATGCTGTAAATATTTAAGTGATAAGCCAACAGTTTTTTTTCCATTTCTGTATTTTTTTAAAAAATGAGATTACCCTTTTATAGGAATGAAAATAAAAATGAGTGGAGCAAATGTATTGGCTAGATTGCAACATTTTTACAGAGTAGACAAAAATCGCTCCTGTTACCAGTCTTAGTCCAATTTTCTCATTCCTCATGTCTTCCAGATGCATTAGAGCAGATGTTGGACATCTAAATGTACATTCAGAAAATTACCCATCATATTGGAAGACACAAAATGTGGATGATTAGTTCTGCTATTTTCCCTTTAATAAATACAGGGCACAGCAAAACATACTTCTTATTTCTCCAGAAGAACTCTGTATTTTAATTCAGGAAAGATACTTTCTAGAGACTCTAAAAAAATGAAATAGACTTTAATTGTGTAAGTTTTATTTAGACTTCTTTATTAGATAGTGTTCATACATCTTACTAAAATGTAATGAAGCAATATCTGTTCTCTGACTTTGAGGACAGATGAGAAGTGTACATTATTTTTAAATCTAATTGGCCTGCTATTAATGCCTGAATATTTTTATTCTTTAATTGGAGAGTTCATAGACCTGATTTCTTTATTGGTACCTGCAATATTGAAGCTGATTTATCACTGGGGAAATCTCTATAACAGAGATATTTTTTCTCTGCCAAAATAATATTTTGAGTTGTAGTCTTCTGTACACTGAAGTAAGTTTAATTAAACTTGTGCAGATTTGCTTTGGGGAAGTTAAATATTACATTACATGGAATGAGTGTGAAAAGCAAATGTAGAAAAATGTTAGGTAACCGTGTCACTTGGGGTTTTTCCTTTGCTGCTTCTTAATAGAAAATGTGCCAGTCCTTGCATTCCTTCTCACTTCTTTTTTCTTATGAAAATAAAAGAGTTGCTTATTGTACACTGGGATGTGAATTTTAAGTGGACAACTTCAAAAAAATTAATCTCTCTTCCCTTTTTCACTCAAAGTTTTAGATTCCAAAAACAATTCCTAATGCAGTTGGTGTTTATTTTGAAAATACATATGCATTGCTTGATAACTTACATTAATCTTTCCCTAAACTTGAAGTTAGTTCCTTTGTTCCAGTTTTACAGAGAAAAAAAAAAGATGATTCTTTCAAATTGTCCAGCAGGAGGCAGATCAACAGCTGTTCTTGCATAGAATTATAACAGCATGGGATATTCCCTGAGTTGCTAGCACAAAATGAAATGCATGCTGTTCACCAGCCAGGCAGATCAGGTCAGCTACATTTAGGTATCTTGTTGAATGGTCATGAAACAGGAAAAGCTATCCTCAGTCATCAGTGTTTTCACAGTGTAGGGATGTATTTTCTGGATAAAAAGTGAGATTGAAAAGAATATCCTGGGCATTATTTGTAACATAAACAGAGAAGTTCTCAAACATGTGGGTTTATATATGTCTGCAAACTTTGGTATTGTTGTTATGGATTTTATAGGGTGAAGCCACATGCAACTGAGCTGCAGTGAATGATAACAAAATTACAGCAAAGTAGGGGTGGTCTTTGTTTAATTCTTAGCAAGCAATAATGCCGGTATTGATAACTAAGATTGATTTTTGGGTATCAGATAGTAACAACAGGGATCAATATTGGATTCATGGCATGCAAATGATACCTGATCTGCACTGCCTGAAAGAAGTTAATTTGGAAATAATCATCTTAGCGGTCTTCTGCAATGAAATCTCCTTTGATAGATTATAGCTTCGTCCTTCCTAGGCAATATAAGCCATCTTGATTAGGACAATAGAAATTGCAATCAACCCATCCTAAAAGCTGCTAGATACTTGATCATTTAGGTAGTAGGAAAATGTTGAGGTTGTATCACATTTTGACTGAATGTTACAAGTTTATATTGTCATATTTGGAAGACTGGGTAAATAAATAGGCCTTTTTTTCAAACACAAAAATATTCTATTTTTAGAATAATTAGAATAGAAGGATGATCTTGGGGGATGAAGGGAAGGGATGCTGCCTAGGAAACAATCAGATGAGAGGGAGAAGCCTGCGATTATTTAACATTCAGGGAAAGAGGCTTAGGAAGGACCTATCCTAATTGATCAGGTGGTTAAAGTGGTGGAAGAATGTTTGTTTCTTCAAATTTGCAAGATGCTGCTAATGTAGTCCTATAATAAAATAGAATTAACTCATCTAGTCCTGTCTGGTTTACCCAGGTGGGCTAATATCAATCTTGCAGTAATGTCAATAGTGATGAAGGAAGTGGACTAGAAATGGGGAGCTCTTCAACTCTTCAATCCCTTCATGAAGTTTCAGAGTGTTCACTGACCTCTCCAAATGTTTATCATATGAAAATACTACTACTTTAATAGTACTATGAATAAATAATAAAGAACTGACGGTTATGATTTCAGATTGCTGTGCATATAATAATACCTTTATCTTTGGGGCCTTGGTAAGGACTTGAGTTTTCATCAGTTTTGTGAATCTAATTGTAGATTATGCATATAATAATAAATAGTAATAGGAACAACCAATCTTGGGTAATGTCTCACCACCAAGCTACCTCACCTTCAGGACTAGGGACTGGCATGGAACTCTGTTAATAGCGACCCAACGGATTAATTGACCCCAATTGACGTTCTGTTATTTATCAACCATCTATTGACCTCCACAGCTATTTTTCACCCCCTTGGATAGTCCTATTAACCCTTAGGGGAATCCTAAATCTTCCATGTTGGATAGGCGTGCCCTAGAAACAGTGTCTTTTCAAAGACATAGAGGAGAGCAGCTGTTTCATCAGCATCAATCTTCCCCTGTTGCTCCTGATTCTTAAATTATTAATAGCTCAATTGTGCTGGCTCATCTCAACAGCAGCACAGAAGCTGTCTTGCACTTGGGATGCCCTTGAACCATGCAGTGGGGCTGGAATGTGGAGAAGCAACTTAAATCCAGGGGGCAAAACCATTCTTGAAGAGTTGTTGCTGTGTCCATCTGCTGAAACATTTATTCTGTCTCTGGATCTGTTTTTTTCCTTCCAACTCTTTCTTCTGTGTCTGTTCAAAATAAAATTTAACACTTATAATAAATGTGTAATCTGTGGATCTCCCCCTCCTTTTTTGTTGGGGGTATTTCTCCCATTTTCTTCTTTTCCTGCGTATTATCAGGTTATTATTTATGTATGTGTTGATTTATATAGCTGCTTTTTCAGTGTACAACTGATAAACTTTATGAGAAAGAAAAGCTGTAAAATTAAACAACTAATAACACATGTTCATGCTATTGCACTACTGAAAGGAAAAGGAGAAAAATTGAGATATTGGTATTTGATAGGCTAATACAGGAACACAGTGTGCAAATTTTTGGGTTCTCAATTCTTTCTCACAAGGTGCGGCTTGAATATCAACTGTTCCCTGCTGCTCTCTTCTCACTATTTAACACTGATGCAGAATTTCTGAGAACGTGAAAACTTGCATCCTAAACAGCAATTTGGATTTATTTTTTTTAATTTAAGAATTGAGAAGCAGTATCTGATCATTACTTGCATGCAAACAAGTACTCCAGCCTGTTGTTTCTGTATGTTATTTATAAGCATTTGAAAATTTATGGGAACTTCTGAAAAATAAAACCAAAGGAAAAACACTAACAGAATATGCATTCAGAGTTATTTATTTTGGTGCTTATTGGAAAATGACTGTTACAAATCTAGCCTTCAAATTAAGCACCCACAACTTGCACCCCTCCCCCCTCTCGTCAGATTTCAACTTGTTCCTGGATGTCTGTCTGTCTCTCTCTTCTGCTCAGTGGATCACATTTCCACACAGGTGCGTTGTAACCCAAAACACTTTGATTTTTCTCCAGCTTTTCTCGATTCTCATTACCTCAGCCAACGCAGTTCGGCACGTGACTATGGGAACTGTAGTCCTCTGCCTTTGTCACGAGCCTCATTGTAAGCAAAAAGGTTCTAATAACGCACAGTGGCACAAGGGCAGGAAAAAAACCACAAGTCCTAGCATCCTTTGCGTAGCCGGCTTGCCTTGAGTCGTGGGAGCATGTCCGCAGCAGCATCCAAGGGCTGCGCATGCGCATTCGGGCGGCCAAAGCGGCCGTTGTAGATGCGTTGGGTACCAAATGGCCGGGGATTCTTCCGCGCACGCGCATTGCAGCTTCTTGCGGGGCCCGCAGGAGCGCGCTTGGAGACTGGGGGGCGTATCCTCTGAGGGAGATGAGCTTCAACTGCTTGGAAAGGGAGGGGGTTTAGGCGTTGCCTAGCAGCGGTGCGGTGGCTATATAAGCCGCCTCTCGGCCGTTGCTTTCTGTGTTCGACGCCATCGAGGATCTTGTCTCCGTTTGGGGAGGCGGACAGGTGAGCAGGAGGGTAGCGGAGCCTGTCTGGCTGGCTGGCAGGCAGCCGTGAGGAGGCAGGAGGCTCCTAAGCAGTTGCCCCTCCTTGTCTTGCTGCTCTACAGACATATTGGGGATATCTCCCATCATCCTGAGCATAGGGGCTATGGCCCATGCTAATAGGGATGATGGGAGTGGCAGATGAATAACTGGAGGTCCCTTCAAATAGCATGGGGGGCTTATATTGTAGAGATGAAGACGGGTACAGGGTGACTTGAACAGTGACACTAAAGGAAAGAAGGAAAATGCAAAGCTGGGGAATGGCTCTTTAAAAAAAATTGAAAAGTGGTCCCTGTATTGTGGTTTGGAGGAGGGTCCCTTAAAAAGCTTGTTAACTTTGGAAAGACATAAAAGGTTTTTGGGGAGGACAGAGTAGCATTTGTGGGTCGAAGGAAAGTAACTGCAGGATGGGGTTGGGGGTAAGAGGTGGCCTTAACCTGGTGAGAACATGTGAAGGGTTTATGGAATATTTCAAGGGATTAGAGGAGTGATGAAACTTCTGGGCATGCGATATCTTCCTCCTGCAGTGATTTCAGGGAAAATGAGGCTTGGTTTCTGCTCAAGCCTTGTGGTGCAAGCTTTTGGGTGTTTTGACAGCCCCTTATTAATGCCTGGAGGGGCTTTCTAGATTTAGCATGGGAGAGTATCTTGCATGGGATTGCTGGCTGATGCAGGAGGCTTTGGGTGGACCCCAGGGCTGATTCTTGCAAAACGGCAAGCAAACAGGAAAAGGGAGGCTCTTGCCCTTGAGAGAGAGGATCCCTGCAATAGTCTTGAGGATTATGAGCAGCTGGCAAAGCTTTCAGCCTTGTGAGATGCAGTAGCAGGGAT
This sequence comes from Acrochordus granulatus, assembly GCA_032468055.1. NCBI lineage: Eukaryota > Metazoa > Chordata > Lepidosauria > Squamata > Acrochordidae > Acrochordus > Acrochordus granulatus. Next base: position 154,262 of record JANHZU010001295.1, read on the forward strand.
TAGCTGCTGTTCCTGCTGGAGGAGTGATTCCGAGTGGAAGATGGGAATGCAGAGTCATCTGTGCTCTGGGTCTGTGCAGTGGCTCTCTCTAAAAATGCAACTGCGTCAGAAACGCCAGGAAAATTAATTCTGCTTAGATTGAGTAGGCTGTTAGATGGGAGCTTCACTTGGCCTTCACTTAGGAAGGGGAACATTTCTTTTTCTGTTGGTTGTAGAAATCAAATGCAAAATTAATGCCTAAACAGTTTGTTTTTTTCTTCTAGCCCATTTAACCCTAGCTACTGGGCTCCACAACCCCTCCTGTTTGAGAGGAAAAAGTTGCTGAAGAATGCTACATGTGATTCATGCCCTTCTCCACATAAATTATACATTTACAAATTCAGTTCTAGAGATACCCTGATGTATGCACATGTAGGTGAAAAAGGTGCTGAATGACTTTATATGAATGTCATCTTCAGCCATCTGGATCAGTTCATTTAATACCTGCAGATCAACTTGAGGTGGAGGAAATAAAAAAAAGACCCTGCTTGCTTGCTTTTTTCCAGATTCAGTTTTGGTTGTACATATCTGCCTTGTTCATGTGACCTCATTGGGGTTAAGACTGGACAGGGTTAGGATAACCTGTCTCCATTTGCCAGCAAAATCCTAGGCAGCAGCACTACATGTTTATTGTAAGATTAAGATTCCTCCATGGTGTTGCATTGTGGATAAAACCACCACCACCCATTGCAAAAGGAGACTTTGCATAGAACAAATGTATTTCTTTCTGTGATGCATAGCTTTGTGCTCAAATATTTTGTATTTTTTTTTAAATCCTAGAATGATGGTTCTAAATCTAAGTATTCAGAACATTGTCCCCAAATGTTTTTTTTAATTTTCATTGATATGAGTTGTTAGAATAGCCTGGTTTTTGTACCGTGCTAAGCCATAATTGGTGGTTTAAGCCATGAACAAACCATATTCAACTAAGTGATATAAGAAAATGTAGCTGGTGTCTGGCTAGCTTGCTAGATTAGAGACTGTAGTAGACAAGGATTTATGGGAGAGGTGATTCCTGGATGAAATACCCAATCTTTCTCTGAAAGGGAGGTATAACCCTTAAGTGCTGTGGTGAAAAGAGTATATTGTCTCGACCCCCAGAGGGAAGCATGCAAGCTGGGCTTCTATCTTCTATGGAAATCAGAAGCCAAAAATGGAGGGCTGGAGGCAGATGCAAGAAGAACATAGGAGAGCCAATTTTCTAATTAAAAATTGATATTTTGGTTGCTGTTATTAGGATCAATGCATAGATACTAAAGAAATTTTTATGTGAATCTCTGTAGCTACAGTTGTGTGTCTAACACTGAAATTAATGTATTTAGCCTATACTGTATAGGCTTGGGATCCAGGAAAACTGGTGAGGTCATTCTGTGCCTGTGATTCTTTCAAGGTCATAGCTACTGCAACCAAAAATATCCAGACTGCTTGTAGATACAAAGACTACTGTGGGCTGGTATCTTCTTAATTGTTTTTGGATAAGCGTGGCGCTCTGTTCCTGGCCACAGAGTAGTACTGCAGCAAGTGAAAGTCTGCAGTGTCTGCAATGAGAGGGGAATGCATTCATTTTTTATGATAGGTGAAAATTTCCATTGCATGTATGAAAAGTTAGAGCATCAGAAGTAACAACATAGCCAATTTCAAGCCAAGATGGAATGATGGCTAATTTTTGGTAGCTGCTATACAATCCCAAGCCACTGCCAAATGTTTATAATGATAGATGCTAAATATACCAGCTTATACATAGTCATTAAATAAATATATGAGAACTGCAAGAAGATAGCTAATCTTTTTTGATTCTTGTAGCAACAGTTTTCATAGCTGAACTGTGAGCTGTTGCTACTACTACATTTCAACTAAAAGGTTTCCTTTTTTGCTTTGCATTTAAGGTTTGTGCTCCAAAGTTTCCTTCCTGACAGTACAATGTTAGAAATAAAGCTTTATAAATTCAAAAAATATTGCTAAAAAAGAGATTCTGCCTTGGATCTATAAATAGGTGTTTTAATAACATGGCATAAATGTGTTTTTTACTGCAGAGTTGAAATGACAGGAATGAAATTAAAATAGCTTCTGTTTTGACTTGTAGTGGCTGCCAAGAAATTATGCATGATGTGTTATAAGAAAATTAATGATTGCAAATAAGAAACACTTGACAAGGTTCAAGGAAATGTCTTTATTGGGACAAAATGTATCTCTCATCTGATTACCTGACTTAGTTTAATTTAATACAAGAATCTTCAAATGCTTTAGCTCATCAAACTTCATTGACCCCCAACTGTTTATTATATGAAAATAATAGTACTTGAATAATGCTAAGAATAATAATAGATAATAGTGACTATTAAAATATAAGGTTTAATATACCTTTCTTACTGAAACTGTTGATATTATTAATGGGAATGATGCATCTAAGGAGCATCAAAAAGAGCACCAATACTTGGTTGGAGAATGATGAGTTCTAGTCATAAGTCACCACGGCCTTCCAGGTTCAGCCTATTGACCTCCAGATATTTACTGACCTCCTTCTGATCCCTAGCTGTTTATCAACCTCTTGAGGGTTGAAACTGACCACTTTGGGGAACTTGATTTGATAGATCCTTGCTAGGAATGACACAATACATTTTGATTGGAGGTTTTTAATGCAGATTTACTCCAGGGCCCAAAATTGTAAGAGCTTAAAGCATATTGATTATATGTATGCTCCTGCAGCACAGAGTAGACAAAGATTAATTACTATGTTATGATAGCCTCTGTGTTGAATATGTACCAGTATTAACATTAAAATGGCCATGCAATCTATACTAAAGTCTGTCAAGCTAATATTTTTTTGAGTCACTGCAAGGCATGATATTTTTAATGTCTACAGAGATGGTATAGGAAACATCTGCTTAGAGGAGATTTGGAATATTATCTAACTGAAGATTATTCTGAAATATGAAATTTCATTCTCATCCAGGGTGTTAATTGGTGTCAATGGAAGTAATTTGCTTTGATGCTGATGTTTATCTCATACTTCCAGCTCATCAAAACACAAAAAAACTTTGAAGATATATATTCTAGGATAACTAAATGAAACTAAATAGCCCACCCCATCCCAAGTTGTTTAAGATAGTACTTTTGCCAATCTGTGAATCAAAGCATATCAGGAAAATAAAGGGAATACTTTTGAAAAGGATTTGTAATGGAGAAACAGAGTAAAGTATTTTCTGTTAATGGTTAAAGAATGTTCAGCTGAGAAAATTAACTTTCTTAAAATCCTGTTTCAGTATTTCTAGGTAGAGAACCAATAGATAGGTCAGCCAGTATTTGAAATCAACGCAATAGTTCATCGAAAATGGAGCAGGGTAGCACATCAGTTAGTGTCAAGGTTTTCAGGTAAGAAAATCTCTTGAAGAACTTGTTGGAAATTTGAAGGTAACTGCTACTTTCTTCATGAGGCTTATGAAGTCAGTATTATCAATGGTAAGATCTTTTGATTTGTGTCCTGAAACAGAGATGGGTAACTTAAGACCTAAGTGTTGTTGACTACATTTCTTAGCAGCTTCAACTGACCTGGCAGGTAGGGAGGATGATGGGAATTGTAGCCCAGCATTGTTGGGGAGCCACATGTTATCTAGCACTTCATTAAAAATTAATGATATTCCTGCCATCCTTGACATAGAACCATTTGTTTAGCAACTGAAGTTACAGTAGTACTAAAAAAGTGATTTACGACTGGTCCTTGCAATGTCATAGTCACTGTCATGACCCACAGTCACATTATCAGATTTAGAGGGCTTGACAACCAACAGGTATTTATGACAGTTGCATTGTCCTGGTGTCACGTGGCTGCCATTTCCAACCTTACCACTTGGCTTCTGACAAGCAAAATCAATGGAGGAACCAGATTTGCTTACCAGCTTCATGATTCATTTAACAACGGCAGTGATCTGCATAACAAGCAAGGCTAAAAAGATTGTAAAACCAGGCATGACTCACCTAATAACTGCCTTTCTTAGCAGTGGAAATTTTGATCCCAGTTGTGATCCTAGGTTCAAGGACTACTTGTATAGAAAATTATACAGAGAAAGAAATCACTTTCATGAATATTCACAAACTAAAATCAGTGAAGTGCAGTCCATGGAGCAGAAAATAACAGCATTTCCAAAATGTCCTTTCAGAAGCCTGCCTAGTCAGATAGAAATGGTTTAGCACTTTCTGTTGTATGAAGTGTGTATTCTTGCTGAATCAGTATATTTCAACTCTATATGGAAAATATTTTCCCTGTTCAGAACACCCAATACTTTTTGATTGTCCTTTCAAATAATTATCTTGAATATTCTTTACATAAAAGAAAACTGGTATGTCTGGGCATTCATTCATAAAATGTTTGCTTCATTTTAACAAATCTCCTTAAAAATATTTATAGAAACAATAGAGGACCTTTTAGTGATTGTATAATGAGAGATTGCAACAAAAGTTTAGTCTTCACAGACATATAATGAGAGATGTATATGATAAGATTTTCCATTCCTCCTCTCTTGGAGTCTAAAGTTGCACCTTGACCAAATTGTAGTTCTCCAGATTCTTGAAATCTCTAATAGTTTCTACTATGAATCAGCTAGTAGGTAAAATGTACCCATTACAGAAGATCAGAAACCTTGGCTTACAAGCCATAATGGCTAGGTTTATATATCATGTTAAGCTAAATGCAAACAAATGATTAGAGAAACCAATTCAGCATCTGAATTAGCCATAATTGGGTCAAGAGAAAAATAATTTCAAATCCACAGTTGAATTATTTTGAATGATCCTGGTAAAGGTAAGCTAACTTTTGAATTCTCAGAACTTTTTTTAGTAATGTACCTGATTTGCACTCTGGGTTTAAAAATCGTTTTATTTCCTGAGCTTTCAGATCTCTCCTGGAGCCCATCCTCAGAGGAATTCAAAGCCAAACTATGTGCACAATTGCGAATAACAACAATGACAAAGAGATATTACAATCAACACCACATACTACACTGATCACCTTTGGATATTTAAAAAGCATTGCTGTGTTACAATGATGTTAATCCTTCCCTCCTCACCGGCATCTCAAGGACTCCCCTCGCAGTGTTCCAGACATTTTTCCAATTACTGCCCTTAGCACCTTGGGTTGTATGTCTCCTCCTTTTTTGGGTTAATTAGAACATCTACACTGGAGAAGATACAAGACATGCTGAGTCAAAGGCATTGGAAGGAGGGATTAACATTGTAATGCAGCAATGCCTTTTAAATATCCTAAGGTAATCAGTTTAGTGTGTGGTGTCAATTGTAATATCTTTTTACTGTTGTTGTTATTTACAGTTGTGTGCATAGTTTGACTTTGAAATCCTCTAAGGATGGATTCCAGGAGGGGTCTAAAAGCTCAGGAAATAAAATGCTTTTTAAACCCAGAGTGAGATACATTACAGGAACCTAGGAGTTAAATTTTTGCGACCATTGGCAAGAACTTTTTTTATCAAGCAAGAAAGTTACAATAAAAGCAATGGGGAAAAAGGAAGGGAATTCTAAAATTAAATTAGATATGTACACATACATGTGTGTGTGTATTTGAATATATGCATGTACATGTGCACATGTTATGGGCACTTTTAAAGGCTATATTTGAAAAGCTCCACAAACAACCAATTTTAAATCTGGATTAAAAAAAAAGGTAAAGGTTTCCCCTGCCAGTTATGGCCAACTCGAAGGGGCAATGCTCATCTCCCATTCACAGCCAGGGGAGACAGTGTTTGTCTGAAGATGCTTCCGTGGTCATGTGGCTGCATGACTAAACACGAAGATGCACAGAATGCTGTTAACTTTCCCATCAAATTAGGCAATACTTATATATCTACTTGCTTTTTTATATGCTTTTGAACTGCTAGGTTCGCAGTAGCTGGGTCAAGTAATGGAAGCTTACCTTGTTATGCGGCAATGCTTGGGTCTCAAACCTGAGCTGCTGACCTTCCAGCCAACAAGCCCAGTGTCTTAACTGCTTGGCCACTGCGCCCCAAATCTGGGATTACTTTTGCTCTTTTTATGATGTTTGTCCACATTAGTGTGCTTATTGTTTTCATATTCCTCCAGGCTTGAGATCAGTGAAGGGTCTCCTCCAAAGATCTCTCCTGAACCTGTGCCACCTTCTCCTGAGCCAGAGCCAGAGTCCCTGCCACCCACCCCAGAGGCAGAACCAGAACCAGAAGCTCCTCCACCTCCGCCACCTCCGCCACCTCCACCACCTCCACCACCTAAAAAACGTATGGCTGAGTTTGCTGTTGGAATCAATGGGTAAGTATCTTCAGTGCTAAGCTGGGATTTACATATTTGCAAGGTGATGAAATATTTAAGGAAACATCTTCAAAGGAACCTCTCTTCAGTATTTTTTAACCATGGAAACTTTAAAAAGGTGCTGGGAATTCTGGGACTTGCTCCATACATTGGGAACACTTTGGGGTAACATTACTCTAGTTTCTTATTGAAAATGACTTCCTAATGATAGAAAATGAAAAAGCTATTTTTTCAACATGAACATTCAAAGGAAGAAAGGCTTTAAAACCAACAAAGCCTTTGTGGTTGACTGAAACATGCTGATTTAATTCCAAACTGATTCTACAACCAGTTTATGTTAAGGTTGAAACTTGCTGTGAACTTAGATGGAAGTATGACATAGAGGCAAGCTGCTAATTTCCATACCTTCCAGTTTTGGGAATTTTCTTGCTGTCTTATCCACTTGAAGGTCATACAAGTTTGTAAAGATTCTTGAGGCTACTCTGAAAATAGATATGGGCAGAAGTCATGCTATGAGTCCCAACTTTTACCTTTTCTTCATATGAGATATGAAGCCCACCAAGTGGAGCTGCTTTAGAGTTAAAGCTAGTTGCTGATTGTATTGCTGCAGCTGGAAAGACTATTCATACAAATCAAGGATTCTGATTTTGAGGGAGAGAGGATGGTTTTCAGTTACTGCTGTTCATCAATTTGGTAGTCCTAGACTCTTGATGATCTTTTAGATCGAATAGTAAATCAAGGGAATTAATCTTTTGCTTGTTCCTGGTCACTCTTTATAAAGTGAAAATGCATTCTACGAAAGTTTCTGTATTCTATTGCCAAGGAATGTCCATATCAGCATTTTTAAATAACATTTGTTTGGATGATTATTGGTTTTTCTAGTGATGGAATGCTTTGAAAAATTTCCAAGCATTCTAGTACTGGTTGGAATATAGTTTGAAGACCTCTGATCTGAACTTGAACTATTAAACCTGTAGATGAAGGACTTGTGATGTAAATTAAGAAACTTAATTCTTAATTTAGACGGGAAGAATGAGGTCATTAGTGTGGGGTGGGTGGAGGTATAGGAGAAATAAAGTTGGACATTTTGCTTCAGAATTCAGAGTTGATTGCTTCAGTATTTATGGGAGGCTATTTATAGATTTTCAGTTCATTTTTGACCTTAGTTGTCAGTACTACACATCCTAGCAATAGCTGTGAATCTTGATGGAAAAACCAAAGGAGATATGTGGACATGCTGGCTGGGGAATTCTGGGATTTGAAGTCCACACATCTTTAAGTTGCCAAGGTTGAGAAACACTGCATTAGAGGAAGTCTCTTTAAATAACCCCTTCTGCTCACTTTAAATGTACCAAAGGATTGAGGGGATGTGCTCTAATGGGTGGGCTTCTTTGTTCCTGCAGATTTGGACGTATTGGGCGCTTGGTCCTGCGGGCCTGTGTGGAGAAGGGGATCAAGGTTGTGGCTATCAATGACCCTTTCATCGATGTGAAGTACATGGTAATGGCTTTCTTACAAGACTAAACCAAAATTAGTCTTTTGGTTCAGAAATAATTGGTGAAAATTAGTACAGTTCCCTTATGAGGCAGAAAAGGAAGAGTATGATATGAAAAGTGTTGGAGTTCACTGAAACTCTGTTAAGAAGGTGCTTTCTACATGTAGGCCAGCTCCTGTGGTCATTTGAATTGCCAATTTCCTTATAGACAGAAACCACATCTCATTCTGTGAAATGTAGCAGAATGGGAGAGAGTTGGGACGTCAGCAATAGAGCATAAGCTCTAACACAAAATTTGATGCTTTGTTTACAGGTAGTCCTCAACTTTCAACTGTAATTGAGCCTGGAATTGTAAATTGTGCTTGTTCTTAAGTCATCATATCATTAACCTAATTTTGGTAAAGCGACTAAAGAAAATGCCAGTTTCTGGCAAAAAAACCCACATAAATTGCAGAAAAAAGTGCAGATGTCAGAACTTTAAGTCCAGATCATTAATAGTTTTTGGGGACCTGTCGTAACTTTAAATGGTTGCTAAACAAAGATTCTCTATATATGAATTGGGCCCCTAACTCTCTGAAAATGCAGCATTACTGCACAATATCAGATGCATAGACAAATGGAGATTGACTCCATTGCCAGGCTGTTTATAGATCTCTATCAAGCTAGGCCATTGGTAGTTTTCCTGGCATGATATGGCTTTAGCTTCTTTTCTCCTTAGGTCTATATGTTCAAATATGACTCCACTCATGGGCGTTTCAAGGGAGAAGTCAAGGCGGATGATGGAAAGTTAGTGGTGAATGGTTCACACATCTCAGTATTCCAGTGGTAAGTGGGGATAAGAGGCAGCACAATGCTTTATTCCAGTTCATTGTTTTACTGATTTAAAATATGTTAGCATTTTTGTGTTCTCAGTAATATGGTCTGCCCAGAGAACTTTAATAACTGGGCAGCTTAGAAAGGCAATTATGGTAATATATCAATCTTTTTTTGTTGTTGCATTCAAATCGTTGTTGAATCATGGCAACTGCCTGGACTAATCATGCAAGTTTTTCTCAGTAAGGTTATTCAGAAGTAGATTGCCAATTCCTGTTTCCTAGTGCTACAAGAGAGTGACTGGCCCAAGATCACTCAGCTGG